>CAUYQV010007214.1:0-13567 GCA_963574575.1 Galagoides demidoff
AGCCCCATATACTGAGGGTGGCGGGTTCAAACCTGGCCCTCGCCAAACTACAACAACAAAAATAAATAAATAAAATTCTAAAAGAAAAAAAGAAAATTGGTCTTTTACATACGTGTAATTTAAATCTCTGCTGAGCAGTAGTCTGGTGGGGAGCAAAATATCTCTAATCTAATTCAGTCAAATGACATGACCAGTAGTGAAATGTTTTATTCCAATGTCTTATATGTTTGAAATTTTTTGACCCAGAGATGATGAGCCTAAGTCAAAACAGGTTGGAAGTTGAAATAATTGTTTCAGTCTCAAAGATGCCATTGGGCATTAGTAAAGGAGTTCTCACAGTATCATCTTATTCCCAGTGAACTTGTTACAACTTGAGGAAATGTGTCTTTAGTCTATTAGAGATATTAAAGATTGAGGGTTGGTAACTCTATTAAGTTTGAGTTTTGGAGTCAGGAAAACACAGAAGTGAGCTCATTTACTCTGAGAAATTGCCACTTGGCCTCTTAAGTTATCTCCCTGTGCTTCTGTGTTCTTTACAAAGTTCCATCTTTCTGTAATATTTTTGGACCTTTCACTTGTCTTCTCTTCTCCTCCCCTTCTCCTTGCCTCCTGATAAAAAATAAATCTGAAATGCTAAACTACATTTTAACTGTCTCAATTAGGAATTTCTATCAAACCTCATGAAATGCCATCACCATGGCTAGAAACTACACAATGTAATTGTGCTGAAAACTAGATATCCCAATTTTGGTCCAGTCAGTGAACCATAGAAACCATAATTTCTGCTCAAGAAGTTCAATACTATTGACTCAAAATAGCTGGTAATGGTGCCATTATCAGTATATGTAGTGCTACATTTTGCATTTAATTTAGTAAAGTATTATATTTTGGAAAAGAGCAATGCTAAATAAAAACCAGATTGGTAATGCAAATATTTATCACTTAGTGGTTTTGAAAAGATAGTTGAAAATAACTTGTTCGTATCATGAGATTAGCATTTTCAGACATTTACTGTGGTCCCCATTATGGTTCTGAACTGTGTCTCATGAACATTATTTTGTAGAAATATATTTTCACAATGCCATTTCTTAAAAAATGCAGTGAACTACTTTTACAAAGCTTGCCTGATTAAAAATGTTTTTTATTCCATTTAGGTTGTGCTTTCCTTATTAAATTGGGGTTTTTTTCTCCTTTAGATTTATTAATGCTTCCAAGAATGTTTCTTATTGAGCCTATAACTTTTGGATGGGACTATAAAATTGGTATAAAACTGTATTATAAGGCTGTTGATAAAGAATGAGAGGAAAACATTTGCAAAAGCATTGTTTTAATTCAGCTCATAAAGTAAACAAGACCATGGAGTGGGGTTTTGATTAGGCTTTCCAAATGCCTCTAAATATTGTTCTCTTATATGGCATGGTATTTGAGAGTCTCATGTATTTATAAGTTTATCAAATATGTTTTATAATTTTTTCTAATTATATATATAAAAATTATAATAATCTGATTCCTATCAAACTGAGTGGAAGCCTAGCCATGAGTACTATTCATTATCAGAAGCTCATCAGGAAAGGAACAAAACATAGTGAATAAGTTTTTCATATTTAGACTATTGCATGTAAGAGTAGCAGCTAAGAACAAGGAGGTTGGAGTCGGATAGATCTGAATTAATCTAACTCAGAGTGCAAAGAGTAGGACTTTTTAATATTCTCTCTCTCTTTAATTGGATTTCATATATGGGATATCATTTTGTAATTCTGTTTGGGAGTAGGGTTAGGAGGTAATGTAAAAGAAAAACTTAAAACAGAAATTTGTGTGAGTTTCGGTAGAAATCAGATCTTTAAATAAAATGGAAAGTTATCCACTTGGTAAATGTGGAATGAAGAGAGTAGTGTTGAGTATGATTTGGCCATTTTAGTTAATTTTTGGTACCTTGGGCACATAATCATTGAATTAAATTACTTTGTGAGAATTTCCCTCAAGATGAGAAAGACTGGCTTTACTTTGGACTGCTGACCTGCTATACTGATTGAGTACTTGAGATCTAATCAGAAAAGATGATTTTAGTGAACTCATTTGTGGCTTGGGGTATAAACTGCAGAAGCTGTTCTTAGACTGGATATTCTTTTGCTGTTTGCGCCAGTGTTTGGCTTCACAGTTTCCAAAGTAGTGCCTTGGGCTGCCAGCAGAGTGGCCTGGAGTTTCCTTGAGGAGAGGTCAAATAGCGACCTGTGTAATCGATAACGCTTCATCGAAAATACAACTGTTTCTGTGTCTTGATGGTTAGTGACTAAAGCTGATCTAATCAAGCCTCTGTAGTGTCTATTAACAGCACACAATTAGGTATTCTGTCTGGCTTTCACGTTTTGCTTCTGGAAAGCTTGGAAAGGAAAGCATCTCTTCTGGATCTCCAGGATATGAAAAATGATGAAGGCCATGGAATGTTGGTTAGTCTTTAGAATAATTTAAAGTGATCACAATTAACAATTTGAGGAGATGGCAAAAAGTGTTTTTTACACTAATGGTCTTCAGAAGACAAATAGGAAATATCTTCCTATATGTCACTCTTTAAAAAAAATTTCTGAAAATAATTAAAATAATAATAGCTATCATATTTTCACTTTAAAAAAATGTGCCAGGTGCTTTACTACTGTATCTTATTTATTCTTCACATCATCATAGCAGTATGGATTCCTTCAATGTCAACACATTACAGAAGGACATGCTGTTTTTACCTTTCTGAACCTAACTCTCTTCTTTCTACAAAGAAAGTATTAAGCAGGGTGGGAGATTTTAACCAGGTCTGTATGATTCCAGCATCCTTGCTCTTACTGCTCTTTTTACATGCTTAAATATGCAATCAATTCCTTTACTGATGAGTTTCTGGTAATTAGCTTGTCTTCTAATGGTGGGAAGCAGTTTACTAGTAGAAGACAGAAGATATTAGGATGGTTCATATCTAGGGCAGAATGCATTGTCAGAGCATATAAATTTCTAAGGAGGGACTGTGTTTGCTTCTGAGAGAAGGTAAGCCCCAACAAATATAGGAGAAAGGAAAACCAATCAGTGAAGATGGTGAGTGAGCTTTAATGAGGTACATCAGCCGGGTGGCTGTCTGACCCAGTGCCTTTGTACTGTAAAATCCTCCTGTAACTTACTCTTAATGATAAAACTTTCTGTTTGAACCTTTACCTATTTGCCTATAAGTCACAATAATGATGACAGTGATAACTAGAATTGCTAACACTTTTGGAACCATGGGGGGTGGCAGATACCAGCAGATGTTCTTTGTTTTTTTTTAAAACTATCTCTGAAATGATCCCTTTGATTCTATATAAAGTAATAGACTATCTGACTGAGGCAATAATCTTTAATTAATCGTATGAGTTTTCTGACTCTGGGATAAAATAGTCATATGTATCGTCTCATTTAATTTTAAAAACAACCTTCATCATCCTTTCGCAGTTGAGTGAACTGAGTCTCAGAGACATGAAGCAGTTTGCCTAATGTCACACAGCTGGTTGAGGGATGAAGGCTGGATTGAAACCTGGGTCTGTGGATTCTAAGCTTGGTGTGCTGAACCAGAAAACCATCCTAACCTTATAGGAGTAGGTTGCCTGATTCTGTTCTCTGATTTTAAGCAAAGATGACTTGCAAACAGAGGGTGCCAGCTGTGGCTGACAGATGTGTACTGTTTAGTTTATTAAACCTATCAGATTTGTAGGCTGCCTTTTTTGGGGAGGGTTTGAGAGGGGAGCTCCCATTTGCTAGAGGCCCTTTTATCTCTGGGCTATTTTACACCACCTTCCTGCAAGGTACATAAAGATACTCCATTTATAAGGTCTAAAAAGTCAAGATTAGACAGTTCTCTCTTTCCTTGAGTGTTCTGAGACAGTGGTCCCCAACCTTTTTGGCATTAGATTCTCAAAAGGAACGTGCAACCTAGATCCCTTGCATACGCAGTTTACGGTGGATTTTGCTCTTTCATGAAAATCTAATGGTGCCACTGGCTGATGTGACAGGAGGTGGAGCTCAGCAGTAATGTAGAAGACAGTGAGCAGCTGGCAGTGCAGAGGTAGCCCCCCTGCCCACTGCCTGCCTGCTGTGCAGCGGGTTCCAGCAGTACTGTCCCCAGGCTATTGGGATTGGGGACTGCAGTGCTAAGAAGCAAAGATTCCACAACCACTTAACTCCCAGGATGTTTTGTTATCTTGCCAGTATTTTAAAATATTGCTTGCTTCTAGTTTTAATCCATTTCCTTCTCCTTTGACCAACCCTATCAATATATAGAAAAAGTACTCAGAAAACTGTGGTTTTGAAGAATACAGTTATTAAATACAACTTTAGTGCCCTGTCTTTCAACCTTTTCCCCAGTGTCTGACACGTAGTTAGCTCTTCTCGCGGACAGACTGGTGCCTCTGCTACATGGTAGTGTCACTACAGAGCAAAATTAATACCTCCATCCAGTATTTATTAGCATCTTCTGGAATACTCAGAAGAGTAAAGAGATGGTTGAATATTAGCTGATTAAACAGGTAGGAAGCATTTGAATGTGCTGGGTAAACAAGCTTTAGTTTAGGCATGTTGATATTTTTTGAAGTCCTTTTTTTTTTTTTTTAATTTAAAATTAATATGAAGGTACAAGTGATTAGGTTGCATTGTTAACATTTGTTAGGTAAAGTTCAAGTTGTAATTGAACCCGTCACCCAGAGGGCTGTGCTGTATACCCTTACATTGTGCCTGTTAGGTAAGAGTTTACCAATATCCTCTCCTCTCTTTTCCCTCCTCTCCCATGCCCCACCCCCAGTTGAATTGAATTGTGTTTTTTTTCTTGTGTGGGCCCGTAGTTGTGTAGTTTTCCATTTTTGTGATACTTTACTAAGAAGAATGTTCTTCAGTTCCATCCAGGTAAATACAAAAGATGTAAAGTCTCCATCTTTTGTACCATAGTTTATTCATCCATTCATGGGTTGATGAACACTTGGGTTGATTCCACATCTTAACGATTATAAATTGAACTGTGATAAACATTGTAGTACAAATGTCTTTATGGTAAAATGATTTTTTTTTTCTTCTGGGTAGATACTTAGTAATGAGATTGTGGGATCAAATTGAAGCTTTACTTTTAGCTGTTTGAAGAGTCTCCATACTTCTTTCCATACTTCAGACCAGGAATGTAAGAATGTTCCTTTCTTTCCACATGCACGCACGCCAGCATCTGCAGCTTAGGGACTTGACTTCGTGATGTGGGCTATTCTCCCTGGGGTTAAGCCGTGTCTCACAGTGTTTTTGATTTGCATTTTTCTGATGACTAGGGGTGATGAGCATTTTTTCATGTGTTTTTCAACCATTCCTCTGTCTTCTTTTTGAAATTCCTTTTTGCCTTTATTTTCAAAGTTAGTTTGAGAGAGTTTTTACCTGTCAATTGTCATTATTGTTTTCCGTAATGCAAAAGAAAGAGAAAAAGAAAGGAATTTAAAATTAACTACCAACTCTGGATATTTCTTTTTTCAGATGCAAAAGAAATCGTTTTAAAAGCCCAGATCTTAGCTGGAGGAAGAGGAAAAGGTGTCTTCAATAGTGGTTTGAAAGGAGGTGTTCATTTAACAAAAGAGTAAGTCTGGGGATTTTAACTCCTTGGCTTTGGGCTGAGATGTTAGGAAGATCTTGCTTATGATTGAAGGGCACATAGAGCAGTGTGGTTGTATTAGGGCAGGAACAGACCATAATAGCTAGAGGAAGCTGAAATTACAGGTAGAGGGCTCTGGCGATGAGCTTCCTTCTGCTCCCACAGAAGGATATTTCTTCACTAATTGGTAGAAACTCGACAGTCCTTCTCTCCTAGCCAATCAATGATTCATCATAAATGTTAGAAATGATAACACTTGCAAGTAAAATGCTACTTCTGTAATGTCACTTTCCTATTCAAGAGCCTACAGCGGTTCCCCACTCTCAGTGTTACCAGTTGTACCTCCCGTCTGATAGAACAAGCCTTCCTTTGTCTGAGCCAGTTACTAGAGGAAGATGGTCCGGCTGACAATGATGGGCAGGGATAGATCCACCAAACTTTATTTGTTGAAAGGCTTGGATTCTGGAGAACAGTGAGGGTAGCCTCTCCAAGACTGTTCTGTTCCTCCATTTCCAAAAAAATCACAGTTTTATACATGAAAGTCCAAAGTAAATCTTTAAGATTGACATGATTTTTACTTTGAACTTTCATGTATAAAAATGAGGCAGAACAACAGTCCAAAAGTTAATTTCCTAAAATCAATCCTCTTAAACTACCCAAAATAGGCATCTTTAAGGTGGGAGCCAAATTTCCAAAACAATAAGAATGGGAGACTGGAGGTCAAGGTCACTAAGGACCTAACTGACCGTACCAGCTGTGTCAGGTTGGCCCTAGCCTGACTGAAGCCATGTTCTTTTCTCCGCGTGCACTCTCCAGCCTGTCTTTTCAACTTCACCTCTCACATTTCCTAGGCACTGAACACTTTGCTTCCTGTTCCTGTCACATAGCCTATCTTTACTTACTTGATCCTTCCCCTCTTCCTCATTCATCCCATTGTTCAATACTTCCCAAGTGGTCCACTCTCGAGTCTCTCTTCAACTCATATCTAGCTCTTGTTTTCATTTCACCATTATCTCTTTACTATGACTAAAACTTACTTGGGGATACAGGGTCACAAAGGTCAGCAAGCAACCTTTGTTCCTTCATTCATTTTCTTTTGCTCTTGGTGAGCCTCTAGCACAGTGTGAGGCACACATGAGCAGTAAGATGCCGGGGTTCCTGGTGGTTGAGGAGAACCTGCTTTAAAATGATTTTCAACAGACACTGATTTTCTGTGCTTTTTTCTCTCTCTCTCCTAGTCCCAAAGTCGTGGGACAGCTGGCCAAACAGATGATTGGATATAATCTAGCCACAAAGCAAACTCCAAAAGAAGGTGTGAAAGTTAACAAGGTAACGAGGATGCTTTTGGTCATTTTCTATGTATGTGTTAAAAAAAAAAAGCAAACTGTCCTTCAGTTTGACAGATTCTAATGAAACACTAGTCTTTGGCAATGTGCCATTCATTTTTTAGACCTCATATAATCTGTTTAGAGAGTAGTATGTCTTTGAGGAGAAATAAAAAGAGTTTTATAATACTCATTTATTACCATTAGTATTAAGTAAAAATGGCCAGGGGCAAGTGACCAAAGCAACAACTTTTCCTTTCAGAACATAGATGTGTTCTGTTTAAAGCTGAAGGGGCTTTCAGGGATGGCCCTGTCATTAGGGAGGGACATTCCCTGACCCACATAATTCCCTCCTTCCCCCACAACATCAACTGTTGTGATGGTTTTTCTAAGTGTCCCTATTCCTTATTTTGAAATTACTGTCATTTTGAGCCACTTGTATTGCAGGAGGTATATTGCATTAGTGAGGTCAGTTGGGACACCTAAGTATGTATAGCACATGTACTCATGTGTATGTGCACACACACCCGCACACAGAAAATAAAGCCCAGAAGAAAGTGGCCTGTCTCTGTAACGAAATAGTGAATAGCAGAGCTGAGGCTAGAACCTAACTCTCCCCTCTCCAAATTTGTTCATCTTTTGCTGTACCCCCTCATGTATTGAGGCACCAGAACCACCCAGCTGGTTTGTAGGACCCAGTGCAACACAAAGAGGTAGGGACACTTGTTCAAATTTCAAGACAGCTATAGCAGAACAGGAAATCAAGAGTGGCATCTGTCTGGGCATGTGGCTCTCTGCCATTACACACACCACAGCACCAGCCCCAGGAAACACCCTTGGTGAGAAAGCCCAGTCCTAGCAGTGAATTAGGGCCCGTATTTTGGGGAAGTGGCATCGCAGATTAATGGTCTCTACCAGTGGACCATGTTGGGAGACATTAAGGCAATATATTCTTTGTACTTTTCAGGGGGAATTTTGTGGAAAATTCTTGCCATGACCTAAAAAAATTACCAGCTAGTTCTTCGTGTGTCATTAGAGGATCTATCTTAGCCCAGAAAAGGACACTGAACTAGAGGGAGATTGGAGCACTGATGGGTCATTAGCTCCATCAGGTTGAAAACACAAATCTTCCTAAATGTTAAGGGAGCAAACAAACAAAACAGGTTATGGTTATTTCCTTTTCCTGCTGCCTCTCAGGTAGATGCAAGAACTGTTAAAAGCTCAGAATGGTTTTATTTTGTTCATTTGTTCCTATGTAGCATAGAATACAACTTTTATTTCCATTTTAAAAATGGTTTTGAGCCTTTAACTGTGTAACTTACTCAATATTTGTCCACATAGGACATGATTAATATATTTACTTGCAGGAACTCACGGTTTTATGTGGACATGTTTATATTCTTGATTCTTTAAGGACTGTGCATTTTTTGACTTACGGAATATTGGACATCTTTCCACGTCATTATGTATGGATTCATCTCTTCTTTTTTGATGGTGACCTAATGTTCCAGTGAATGAGTATGCCATGATGAGTATTAAGTCAGTCCCCCACTGATGGATGTTAGTCGTGAATGTTTTCAACACAGTGTGGTAATGACTGTTTTGAATATTTTGATACCTGGGAAAGGCTTTAGGTATCATGATGGCTGTGTCTTTCATTTTTAAGGTAGGCAAACAGAGTGTCTAGAGTGGGTCTCAGCAGAAAATAATAGCTTGATCTAGGTTTTCTGTTTTCTAGGATATTTGATGTCCAAATATTCATTGAATCTTTAGTGGTTATAGAAGATCAGGAACTAAGCTGGTGTCAGAGATCAAAGTTATCATTTGGTATTTACCGTGCAGCTTGGTAGACCAAGGATAAACAAACTTTCAGTGACACACAAGGGTCAGAAGGGTGAGAACTTGCATAGATTTATGTATTTAGGAGGTATGTACTGGGCTTCCTTTGCTGCTGGGTTCTGGGATATAGAATGAAGTTTTCAGCTAGTTGTTTTTCTTTCTTTTTAATATGATTTTTAATGGTGTTCCAGCATTTAGTAGCTTATGCTTCACTTTCAAATGGGTATAATAATAATAACCTGCAAGATAGAGCAAATAAATCAATGCACATCTGGGTGTTCAACCTAGTAAACACTTGATGCCTATTACTTAGTTCACTCAGGCTGCTATAGCAGAATACCATTGTCTGGGTTGCTTATGAAAGCAGACATTTATTTCTTACACTTCTGGAGGCTAGGAAGTCTAAGACCAGAGCTCCAGCAGATTCCATTTCTGGTGAACCCCTGCTTTCTGGTTCATAGAAGGCCAAGTTTTTGTTGTGACCTCACATGGTGGAAAGGCTGAGGTTTCTCTTTTATAAGATCACAAATCCCATTCATAGATTTACCTTCAGGATCTAATCACCTTCCACAGGCCCTCACCTCCAAATATTATATTGGGTATTGGGTTTCAACATGTGAATTCGAAGGGAGGGGGGACACAAACATTGCTGTAGCTATATAATCAGCTTTAAAACTGAATAAACTGAGTCTTCTCACTTTTTGATTTTTTTTTTTTTTTTTTTTGTAATTTTTGGCCAGGGCTGGTTTTGAACCTGCCACCTCCGTCATATGGGGCCAGCGCCCTACTCCTTTGAGCTACAGGCACCACCTTAATTTTTCATTTTTACTTTTCTTTTTTTTTTCTTCTTCTTTCTCTTTTTTTCTTTTTTTATTGTTGGGGGTTCTTTGAAGGTACAAGAAACCAGGTTATACTTACTGCATTTGTTAGGTAAAGTTCCTCTTAAAATTGCATCTTGCCCCCAAAAGATGTGGCACACACCAAGACCACACCGCCTCTCTCCTTCTCTTTGTCTGCTCTTCCTTTCCCCCACTCCTCCCTCCTCCTTTCTTTCTCTGCTCTCCCCTTCCCCTACCCCCACCATGTCCTTAATTGTCATTATTGGCCTCATATCAAAATTGAGTACATACGATTCATGCTTCCATTCTGGTGATACTTCACTAAGAATAATGTATTCCACTTCCATCCAGGTTAATACAAAGGCTATGAAGTCTCCATTTTTATTAATGGGTGAATAGTATTCCATGGTGTACGTATACCACAGCTTGTTAATCCATTCCTGGGTTGGTGGGCATTTAGGCTGTTTCCACATTTTGGCAATTATAAATTGAGCCGTGATAAACAGTCTAGTGCAAGTGCCCTTGTGATAAAAGGATTTTTTTCCTTCTGGGTAGATGGCCAGTAATGGGATTGCAGGATCAAATGGGAGGTCTAGCTTGAGTTCTTTGAGGTTTCTCCATACTTCCTTCCAAAAAGGTTGTATTAGTTTGCAGATCTACCAGCAGTGTAAAAATGTTCCCTTCTCTCCACATCCACACCAGCATCTGAAGTTTTGAGATTTTGTGATGTGGGCCATTCTTGCTGGTGTTAGATGATATCTCAGGGTGGTTTTGATTTGCATTTATCTAATAATTAGGGATGATCAGCATTTTTTCATATGTTTGTTAGCCATTCATCTGTATTCGTTAGAGAAGGTTCTATTCATGTTTCTTGCCCATTGGTATATGGGATTGTTGGCTTTTTTCATGTGTATTAATTTGAGTTCTGTATAGATCCTAGTTATCAAGCTTTTGTCTGATTCAAAATATGCAAATATCCTTTCCCATTGTGTAGGTTGTCTATTTGCTTTGGTTGTTGTCTCCTTAGGTATACAGAAGCTTTTCAGTTTCATTAAGTTTATTTTATTTTTTTTGTTGTTGCAGTTGTCATGGCAGTCTTCTTTATGAAGTCTTTCCCCAGGCTAATATCTTCCAGTGTTTTTCCTATGCTTTCTTTGAGAATTTTTATTGTTTCATCCTTTAAATTTAAGTCCTTTATTCATCTTGAATAAATTTTTTTGAGTGGATAAAGGTGTGGGTCCACTTTCTGTCTTTCACATGTGGATATCCAGTTTTCCCAGCACCATTTAGGGAATAGGGAGTCTTTCCCCCAAGGTATGTTCTTGTTTGGTTATCAAAGATTAGGTGGTTGTAAGATATTAGTTTGATTTCCTGGTTTGCTATTTGATTACAAATGTCTATATCTCTTTTTTTGTGCTAGTACCATGCTGTCTTGACCACTATGGCTGATGCTATTGGCTTTGTTTTTATTACTAAGAACTGCCTTAGCTATACAGGGTTTTTTCTGGTTCCATACAAAACACAGAATCATTTGTTTCCAAGTCTTGAAAGTATGATGTTGATATTTTAGTAAGGATGGCATTGAATCTGTAGATTGCTTTGGGAAGTATAGCCATTTTAACAATGTTGATTCTTTCCAGCCATGAGCATGGTCTGTTCTTCCATTTGTTAGTATCCTCTGCTATTTCCTTTCTTAGGGTTTCATAATTTTCTTTATAGAGGTCCTTCCTTTTTTTTGTTAGATATATTCCTAGGTATTTCATTTTCTTTGAAGCTATGGTGAAGGGAGTTGTGTCCTTAATTAGTCTCTCATCTTGACTGTTATTGTCGTATACAAAGGCCACTGACTTGTGGACATTGATTTTATATCCTGAGACATTACTGTATTTCTTGATGACTTCACGGAGTCTCGTGGTTGAGTCTTTTGGGTTCTGTAAGTATAAGATCACATCATCAGCAAAAAGGGAAAGTTTGACCTCCCCCGCTCCCATTTGGTTGCTTTTTGTTTTCCTGTCTTGCCTAATTGTATTGGCTAGAATTTCCAGCACTCTGTTGAATAGTAATGGTGACAGAGGACAACCAGAAAACCTTGTCTGGTTCCAGTTCTAAGAGAAAAAGTTTTCAGTTTTACTCCATTCAGTAAAATATTAGCTATGGGTTTGTCATAGATCACTTTGATCAGTTTAAGGAATATGCTACCTATGCCTGTACTCTTCAGTGTTCTAATTAGAAAAGAAAGCTGGATTTTATCAAATGCTTTTTCTGCATCTATTAAGAGGATCATATGGTCCTTGTTTTTGCTTCTATTAATATGATGGATAACGTTTATGGACTTGGGTATGTTAAACCAGCCTTGCCTCCATGGGATGAAACCTACTTGATCATGATGTATGACTTTTTTGATGATAAGCTGAAATCTATTGGCTAGATTTTGTTGAGAATTTTTGCATCTATATTCATTAGTGAAATTGGTCTGATATTGTCTTTTTTAGTTGGGTCTTTTCCTGATTTTGGTATCAGGGTGATATGTAGAACGTGTTGGGGAAGATTCCTTCCTTCTCAATTTTTTGGAATAATTTCTGCAGTATGGTAATAAGCTCATCCTTGAAGGTTTGATAGAATTCTGGTGTGAAGCCATCTCGACCAGGGCATTTTTTTGTTGGAAGATTTTTTATTGTTTCTTTTATCTCAGTGCTTGACATTGGCCGATTCAGGAGCTCTTTTTATTTCTGCCTAAGTCTAGGGAGAGGGTGTGATTCCAAATATTGATCCATTTCCTTCACATTGTCAAATTTCTGGGCATAGAGTTTCTGGTAGTATTCAGAGCTGATATCTTGTATCTCTGTGGCATCATTTATTTCCCCTTTCCTATTTCTGATTGAGGTTACTAGAGATTCGACTTTTCTATTTCTAGTTAATCTGGCCAAAGGTTTATCTATTTATTTTTTCAAAAAACCAACTCCTTATTTGATTAATTTTCTGAGTGATTCTTTTGTTTTCAGTTTCATTGATCTCTGGTTTAATTTTGGATATTTCTTTTCTTCTACTGGGTTTAGGCTTAGATTATTCTTCATTTTCCAATTCCATAAGATGACTTGTGAGTTTGTTGATGCACTCTCTTTCTGTTTTTTGAATGTACACATCTAAAGAGATAAATTTTCCTCTAGAACTGCTTTTGCAGCATCCCACAGGTTTTGGTAGCTTGTGTCTTCATTGTTGTTGTGCTCAAGGAAGTTAATGATTTCCTCTTTTATTTCTTTCTGCACCCAACTGTCATTTAACAGAAGGTTGTTTAATTTCCATGTCTTTGTGTGGGGTTGAACATTTTTGTTGGAGTTGAGTTCCACCTTTAGTGCCTTGTAGTCTGAGAAGATACAAGGTAAAATTTCAATTCTTTTGATTCTGTTGAGGTTTGTTTTGTGTCCTAGGATAGGATCAGTGTTGGTGAATGTTCCATGGGCGATGAGAAGAATGTATATTCTTTATCTTTGGTATAGAGTGTTCTGTTTATGTTTATCAAGCACAGTTGTTCTAGGGTCTCATTTAAGACCCTTATATCTTTGTTTAATTTCTGTTTAGAGGATCTGTCCAGCTCTGTAAGAGGAGTGTTAAAGTCCCCTGTTATTATGGTGTTATAGGATATCATATTACTCAGACTGAGTAAGGTCTGTTTTAAGAATCTGGGAGCATTTAAGTTGGGTCCATAAATATTTGGAATTGAAACATCGTCTTGTATGTTTCCCTTGACCAATATAAAGTAACCATCTTTGTCTTTTTTGACTTTAGTTGCTTTAAATCCACATGTATCTGAAAATAAGATTGGAACTCCTCTTTTCTTCTGAATTCTGTTTGCCTGGAAAATTGTCTCCAATGTTTAACTCAGAGTTTTAATTTATCTTTTGAAGCTAGGTGTGTTTCCTGCAGACAGCAAATGG
>CAUYQV010007216.1:0-12777 GCA_963574575.1 Galagoides demidoff
ACCACACCTACGGTGCATCTTACAAGGGTACATGGGAAGCTTACTAAATGTAGGATATAAATGTCTTAACCCAATAGCTAAGAAAATGCCAGGAAGGCTATGTTAACCAGTTTGATGAAAATATTTCAAATTGTATATAAACCAGCACATTGTACCCTATGACTGCATTAATGTATATAGTGATAATTTAATTAAAAAAATGCACCTATGCATGTGTCACATAAGACCCAACTTCAATGGTATGACAAAGGATACTGCATCCTTACAAAATTAAAAAGGACGTGAGAAGACTTATAAAATCGAGGCACTGCAAATAATTTTGTTTTTTATTGCAGTTTCTTCTAGAGGTAAAGTTTTATGGCTGAATTGACATAGCATATCACTGTGATAAAGAGACCAAAGGCTTATCCTTTTGTAAATTTCAAATATAGGAAAGTCTACTAACCAATAATCCCAGAAGTGAGAAAGGAAGACACCGCCTAGGTCAAAAGTTTTCCATGTTTCCATCAATGGTGAAGAGTCAGGGAGGCATCTGCTCCTTAAAACGCAGCACTCCTGGGCCTAGTCAGAAGGAATAGGGCCGTGGCAGCATGAGTATGGCCACCGGCCAGGGATTGGGTGGATGTCTGAGTCTGTCACTTCCAAAATTGTGGCCATAAGAGGTCACAACCTGTGAGGAACACTGGTTCCTCCATCTGTGAAATGAAAAACATATGACCCAGTGGATAGGGATGTTGCAGAGATGGACTGGAATTAAAACAAATAATATACTGGGCACAAAATTAATGCTTTTTACTTTCTTTTATGTAACTTTCTGAAAAATCTCTTACTTTCAGTAATATTTACTTAAATCATAAACATGTAACATTATTGCAGTTGTTTTGTATCTCCCCTTTCCCTGGTAATACTTTTGTACACCTCTGATTTCCTGGAGATTTCTTATTTTTCTTAGATACTCACTACTGCTGGATAAATCATTTCTATCATGGCCAAATCTCCTTGTGCCAGGTTGCTGGCCATTAAATCTGGTCACCCTAATTCCAGCAAAATCCTGTAAAGCGTTTTCTCAAACCCTCATATATGTTTAAATGTTAATATAACCTAAATTCCTCTGTATGATGTGCATGGGATAAGAATGGAATTTGGTAAACTTTTGAGAAGGTTCAGAATCCTAGAATCTCAGAGCCCAAATGAAACTCAACGTAACTACTCTAAACTTTTCAACTGAATGCATTAATGTTCAGAAAAATTAGACATTTGACCATAGCCACACAACCAAGAAGAAACTAAAAAGTAGTTTTTAATAAAATGGAAGACCAAAACTATGTCACTACGTCAAATATTGCAATAAGAGAACTCAGAGGATACCTCCCTCCTTGCACAACAGTTTCAAAATACAGAGCGATAAGCTTCCACGTTCCCCCTGGTGCTGCATGAGCAGAACCAGGCCATCCGTACTTTGAGAACCTCTTCTAGATGTAATTGTAAGGGATACCCAGCGTTGACGACCACTGAGATAAAACATCAGGTTCTACTCTCCTAATCCATGACATTACCTTCTCTGGGTACCATTTACATAAATTACTTCATCAAAGAGCATTCAGAACTTTTAAAAGAAAATTTCGCTCTCTCGAAAAATCTGAAGTGACTTTGAAAAGATTAAGATTCTGTGTTTCAACAGACTATGTAGAAGAATGTACTAATCACAAAAATTAAAGTTCCCACGAGCTCCTTCTGTGGGGAGAAGTAGCAGCCAAGGAAAGATTCTTACCCATTTATGGATATGAACGCTATCATCATATATTACGCATACAGAATTAAAGCAGGATCAGGAAAATAGATCTAAACATGAAATTACAGAGTGCTCAGTAGGCAACTGGCCTCTAATAATAAACTGATTTTAACTTAGCATGGTTTTAGTTTAGTTTTATAGACCTAAATCTCCATGGAGGGAATAAGCAACTGTACAAATTATTGGGGGTGGGGCTTGTTTCCACTTTAAATGTGTTAACAGTGCTCAGTTACAAATATAAACCAGAAATTCAAACAGCACCTTCCAACAGGCATCTGCTGTGTCTGCGCCCAGCAAAGTGCCAGGTACCATAAGGAATTTAGAACACATCAGCTCCAGTTTTTGAGCAACCTAATCAACATGAAAGTACAAGAATTAAAAAGTAGCACAAAATGAAGATCTGTTACTACATATATAGACAGACCACACAGACATAAGCACAGGTTTATACGATACATGGGTGTTTCTATCTGATGGTTCAAAGAAGCCATCTGTAATAACTTCTCGTCCCTATAAAGGAGAAGGCTAGTTTCCACCATATGGGGCAGTCCAAGATAAGGGTCATAAATTCTGCTCATCCTCTGCTAGTGATGCTTTAAAACTTTTAAAAATCAATTTTACTGACACATATTTATATCTAATAAAATAATGTACCCATTTTAAATACGCAGTTTATGAGCTGTGAAAAATGTATACAGCTGGGTAATCACCACTATGATCAACAAATATAACACTTGGATCCCTGCAAAAATAAATCCCCTTCAAAATCATCCTGTCACTCTAGCTTAGTTTTGTCTGTTTCTAGAATTTGGTCTGAAATAGAATCACCCAGTATACAGTCCTTTTTATTCAGACAACATAACACTTTTGAGATTCATCCATGTTACTGCATATATTGGTAATTCATCCCTTTCTGTTGTCAGGTTGCATTCCATGGCAAGAATATAAAATAATTTGCTTATTCATTCAACACGAAGGTAGGTATTTGAGTCACTTCTGAGTTTCAGGTATTATGAATGAGACTACAGACTGTGAACATTTGTGTGCAAGTCTTTACGTGGACGTATGTTTTCATTTCTCCTGAGGATGGGCCTAGGGATAAAATGCGTGTTTGACTTTATAAAAAGTGCTAAATAAGTAGTTACATCACTTTTACATTCCCATCGGCAAAGTATAAGAGCTGAAACTGCTCCCCGTGCTCGTTTACACTTGGTATTGTCAGTATTTTAATTTTAGTCATTGCTGAGAAGAAAAAGTGGAAACTAATGCTTCAAGAACGCTAACTGCAGAGACATCTTAGTACAGAAGCACTTGCTTACCATTCAAGAAGTCAATCTGGGAGTCCAATGAGAAACACTAAAATCTTACCCCAAGATTCCATGAACTGGAAAGATTATTTTTCTCCTTCTAGAATTACAGCAAAATAACCCAGCAAAGAACATCTTATTTCCTCCACTTTCGCATCCTTTTTGGATACCTCTAAAGGATATATACCTTACTCTGAAAATCATACGTCTTACAACTGACCTCTAAACTCTCAGATTATAAACTGTGGTAGACGCTGGGGAAAAGAAAATCACACAAAGAAACATTAGTAAAAGACACTGGATATACATAAAGCACCCGTGCCAAGGTGTATACATGGCAAGTTTGTAAACTCATAAGATTTCCCCTGTCTTTTTTTATAATGCGATGCTTCGTGCTGTTTGAAGAGTAGTTAAAAATAATTTGTGAACACTGCCCTAGTTTGGACAAAGTTTGCCTGTTCAAAATGCATAGCTGGTTTTCATCAAGCAAACCACAATGCTTCAAGGGCCTGGCCTCCCAGAAAGCATACGCAGTTCACACTAATGGCAGGAAGAAGCCTGTCATTACTGGTCTCTGCTTTCATTTCATAGCCTTTCCACGTGAGCTGAGCTACAAAGAGGTCATCCCTAGATTGAATAGGAGAAAAGGAGAAATTCAAAATCCTGCTTAGTCTTTTAATGAGGTTGCCATTCCCTCTGCCTGGAATGCCCTCTCACCCACACAATCCTCTTTTCAAAAGCAGTGAAGGCCTACTTTTCTTGAAGCTCTTGCTTCTCCCAACCAGGCCTGATTCTCCTCCTACATGCTTTCACAACACTGTATTTTTCTTTCTTAACCTCATTAGTTTATAATTATGCTAGTTTTAGTGAGCAACTTGTTAATGTCTATTGCTTCTTCCCTACCAAATTAGGCAAGCTGCACAATTTTTCTCGTCGCTGCACTCCCAGTGCCTAGAAAGCTCAGTACATGAAAAGTACTGAATAAATATTTGACTAATTAACTGTTAACTTAAACACTCTCTCATCAAAGATGAGACCGATATGCCTCTAAGCTTCACATAAGTTAGTAAATAAAGGCAGCTGCTTCTTTGTCATTTATGAGAAAAATCAAACTGCAGATAAGTTGGGTGTCGAAGTACCCTGGCCTTCTCCCACTCCAATTTCCACTATACTGCTTGCTTGAATGTCGGACTTTATTGATCTATCCTCTCTAAATTCAAAACCAGGGAAAAATATGAAGACTTTCAGAACAAAAGATTGTCCTGCATTAGAATGCAACGAAAAATCAATTCTCGTACTTTTAGACATTAAACCTGAATATTTGGGCAATTTGTAAAGGAAATGCAGTTATCCAATAAGTCCCAGGCCATTATCTTCTATGGCCAGGGAAATGGTTATGCTATTTCCCTTAGAAAGAATTTGTTAGCATCCCCATATCACTCTTGCAGTCTTCATGACCCGAAATCGGCAGACAACAGCATATACCTAAACTGCAAACAAAACTATTCTCTTTCAATTATAGGTACGTGCTAGGCTTATCATCTTTCTTTCAATGACTCATCCAAATGAAATATTGAGAGAACAGAGTTTAAAAAACTTAGAACCACTATGTCTCCATGTTCAGCCGAGACTCAGCCCAAGTACAAAATAAAATTTATTATAAGGTATTAGATTCATTATTTGTGCAAGCAGAATATAAATTTAAGAATATGGAAAAGCATTTAAGTCCTGAGTTTCATTAGCAAAATATCAGGAAGGTATTAGGAAAGGCTACTTTTATCTTTCATTTAGTCATTAGCGATTAACTGAGTTCCCACTACATGCCAGGCAATGCATAGCACACTAAAGAAATACAAATATCTTCTAACAACAACCAAATTTTATTAGCCTCATCTTTATTTGGGAAAAAGAGAGACCAATGTTTCCACATCTCTATGCATTTAAATAAAAGCTTTCTTCTAATCACTGAAAAGTTGTTCCTACCAAAATTATATATTCTTGTTTCATTCTAATTGAAGATACAGTCTCTTAAATTTACATGTTCTTTCTGGTAAAAAAGTTCTTTTTTACCACAACATAAGTTCTAATAAACACAAATGATCAGATGCTTAATCTTTTAAAAAGTTAAAAATGGTCCAAAAAAGTAAAATTTTATTCCCAAGCCACAGCTGAAGGAAATAATAAAAGATGAATTAAGGTCAACTTAAATCTTCCATTGCCCCATTACAGGAAATATTATCAGAGATATTACAAACGCCCCAGATGCTCAGATTAGCATCACCTATAACTTCACGGAAAATGCATCCAAATTTTATCTCAAAAATCTTAGCACGAATCCACGGTAAATCCCACAGATCTTCTACAATCAGAAACAGTAAGAGAGAAAAAAATCCAACAAAATCCAAAGCTTAATAAAGACAGATGCTTCTTCCTGACAAGGCAATGGCTGTCAGGCAAAGCAATGATTTGTGAACTAAACTGATTTTCTCACATTCCATAGGTGCCAACATTTATCTTGAGACAAGCCCTTGCTGATTACTGGCAGCTGTCTGGGAAAACAAAGCCAATGAAACTCAGAGTGCTCGTAATCACAATTACCCAAATAACAGGAATTGTTTTTAAACAAAAACTCCAAGGACAGCTCCTTCTTTCAGTATCCTAGTGAAGGCAAGTGTGGACAAACATGTGTGCCCCATAAGCTCATAATGAACTGAAAAATAAATTAAAACTGAACTTCACTACCTTTCAGTACGAGGCAACCTCAAAAATAGAAGTTGCCACATGTAAAGAAAGCAGAGAAAGAGGGAAAAGGGACAGGAGACATGACAAAACTCATGCACACAACCCCTCTAGATACTCACAATTAACTGTTTTAAAATAAGAGTTGTCTTAATAACATTAGTATCTAGTTTTCATTACCTGACAGGCAGATATAAGTTAAGTATTCGCCTTGACCCCCAGTTGCCAAGAAAGGAATCTTTTTCTTTGTCCTCCTCTTGACTTGGACAGCTCCCAGCATCCTTTCATCCAGAGGTGCAAAAATTTCCTTGCTGATGGCAGATTTGGCACTCATCGTAGGACAAGTGAGGAGGGTACGCAGTGAATTTTCTAAAAAAGAAAAAGAAAGAGCTGGAATCAACAACGTTGTATGAGCCCCTATAAGAATGAGCAGCAAGCTGATTCACAGGTGAAATAATTTTCAATTTGCAGTTTAATCTCTTACTTGAAATGCATTATATTAAATAGAAACATTAAAATCAAGCTCTTCATATTTGTAGGAACTATGAAAAAGTGAAAACAAAAGAGGAATACTTATTTACTCCCTGACAATACCAGATGCAGTGTGAGATGAGTGGCATGAAATGGGATCAAGAAAGTTTGTTAATTTCTACCCTGGTATCTAACTTGAACTGTTAAGCAGCATCCACCCTGCTCGGTCAGGAGTGTGATCTCACACTTCCACTCGAGAAGTGTTTCCACTGCCCAACAATCCTTAAAGTCAAGAAGTTCTTCATACGCCTCAAAATAGCCTTTACCTCTAATGTAAATCCATTTCCCTAATTCTATTCATAGTGGAAATAATTATATCATCTTCTACATAATAACTATACATACAACAGAAGACCATTAAATGAATACCCTTCGGCTGCCTTTGTTTAGGCTACGTAACAAATTCTTATGTATTAGCCTCTTTCAAGGGGCCTGACTCTCCAGTGCTCCTCTGCATCTAGCTGCCATGCTTTGGACCCTTGACAAACATCCACATTCTCCTTCAGCCAAAGTGAACACAGAATGCTAAAAATGTATCTGACGAATGCTAAGCATTTTGGAAATGTTACCCAGCAGTTCCCACATGCTATGCTCCTGTGGTTAACTGGCAGTGGGTGCCTAATAATTAAGAAATAAAGCAGCATGTTGCTGACTCACAGTGAGCCCCTCCAAAACGTACACATGCACAGGCCCCATGTTATATTTAGTCTCCTAAAACATGTACTTCCTTAATGGTCGCAACTCTGCTTATTTGTGTTATGTTCAAGGTCAGTCTGAACTCTGTCATCCAAAAAGCTCAACAGTAGCTGGAGTAAAGTCCATTTCTATCCTATTCTACCATCCTAGTCATGAATGTTTCATCCCTTAATCACTGACAAATTTGCATTCAGGCAAGTAAAAAAAAAAATCAGAATTAAAGCTGCAGATGGGACCTATGGCTTGGTCATGCAGGTTGGGCAGAGAATCGAGGGATGCTGCATGTTGATCAACAGGGCAGCTCCACAGAGCACAGCAGCTGATCAGGCTGGTGTAAAGCAAGTAGAGCCACCTGGTAAACAGACACCTACTCTGTGCCACCTTCACGCTCAGTTATAGCAGGGAGAGAAGAAATAATTGAGGTATTTATTCTATAGACATTCTAAATCAATACCTAGATTTATTTGTGCTTTGATCACTACATTTTATCCCTGGCACCAAGGTTCCTCACACTGGCTAAGAACAAAACGAGAATAGCACAGGGAGACCTATTTTTTAGTGTGCTGACGACTAACTGATACACTGTGATTTCCCGTAAGTCAGCAAACAGAATTTCCCCCTTTGTGCTTTGCCCCCAGACTTTCAACTAAGCAGGGTGCTATAATTTACCAGGAACATTTTTCAAAAAGAGAGAAACACATACTAAATCTTTTCTGGCACCAAGGCCTCTCACCTGTCCCCATTTGGGGACATGTGAAAAAAGAAAGCCAATGGGAGCTCAGTGACTTTAACCACTGCACAGGCAATGCAGAAAGAAGCCGCGGTCCCAGACCCGTCAGGTGCTCTCTGACCACCACCTTCCCAACTGCCACGGCTTTCACCTTTTCATCTCAGGTTCACATTTTTCTAAAACCGTAGTTAAAAGAAATGGAAAGCTATCATTTTATTGTTAAAATCTCTCAGATGGTCGGAAAAGAAATGTGCATGTTTTACCAAAATCTTAGGAAAGTCTGTTCTTTTGAAAAACTGGTGAGAAATGGAAATGACATTTCCACTTTTTTTTTTTTTTTTTGTAGTTTTTGGCCGGGGCCGGGTTTGAACCCTCCACTTCCGGTATATGGGGCCAGCACCCTACTCCACAGGTGCTGCCCTCCATTTTGTTTTTTATAGTGATATTCAGTGACCAAAATTTAAAAAAATATTTTAAAAAGGAGGAAAGATAAAGTAACATCACTAAACACAAATTTTAGAATCAAACCAGCTCGGGTTCAAATTATAGCTCCAACATCTATACCAGTGAGATTTATGAGTAAATCTCATAAAACTGCAGATCATCAATCAACTATAATATGGAGATATCTTCACCTACTTTTTCTGGAACTGAAGAATTAAATGAAAAAATATGTACTTATTCCGCTGCCTGAATTTAAAAATGTATGTGAAAGTGGCAAAACTTGTACTAATTTTGCTACTAAGATACGTAAAATAAAAGGCCCTCTGAACTTGTAGCAAGTGAGTAAATGTAGCAATCTGTACCATAAGGTATGTGAACGAGTGAAAACCAACTTAATTTACCAAAGCCTCACCATCCTCAATCATGGGTATGAGACCTTCTATCTATGGATAAATGATCTCTCATACGGAAGGTTCTGTACTAAATGTTACAAGCCTGAGGAATTTATAGGTGTCATCCTCAGGAAACTCACGCTATCATCAGACTCACTCTGTGAAATTACTGAAAGTTTTTGTTCAGGGCAATGGCATTAACAGGCCAGTGTGGAGCACACATGTCTATTTTTAATGTCACCCTGGGATGGTAATGGACAGTGGATTAGAAGCAAATGAATCAGGAAGTACAAAAAATACTGATGTAGGCAAAAACTCTGTGGCAGTAACTTAGAAGAACGTCTCAGATCTGCTTGTGCATCTGAAAGTAGCACAGGAAGCTTTTCAAAAATGCAGACTTCAGGGCCCCTCTTTGATGCCCACCAAATCAGAATCCTGGGATCTGAATTTTAAACAGATCTGACTTGTTTTCATGCAGCCATACTATCATCCTGCCACCTGATTTAAAAACTGTTAGCCCAGAGAACTGAAGTCTGGACTAGAAAGGTGATGATGGACAAGGAAAGAATGAATCACTTCAGAAAAGAATATAAGAGTAATGGATTTTTTTTCCTCCTAATTTAACCAAGCAGCTTTAGCAGGTCTTACATCTTACAGTTGGTAAATCCATGTCCAGGCCAAGGTTAGGCCCCATTGCAGGAAAGTAAGATGGACACAGCAGCAATGGTGCATCGATGACCACTAGTTACTTCAACCCCCATCACCCTCCAAAGCTTTTTCTTTCCCTGGTCCACAGCCTCTATAGGATATAATTACAAAGCTTTTCCATCCAAGAAACCAACCTACAATATGATTTGCAAGTCAAAGCAGTTGGTAAGCCTTAAATGTTAGTTGCAAGAACTAATCATAGTTTTGATCTTTCTCAAGGCACACATTTTTGTGTGTCTTCTTCTCACTTTGGGCCACCTCATCCATATACATCCATTCTTGTTAGTACATGGCTACTGTAGTGAGATGGCCCTCCACCACGCAAGCAACAAAAAAATATGACTACGCTATAGGGTAGGAGTTGCAAATGCAAATGACATTTGTGTTAGATGTCTTTGTCCTCCAGCATCAGATTTTTGGTTTCCTGTAGTGGAAACGACATGCATTATTTGTCTTCCGTGGTCAGGAGACCAGGAGGAGTGGAAGGGACTCCAGCAAATTAAAAATTGCCATTGTCAAAGCAATCATTTACCATGATGGTTCTAGGAAGATATAAACTGCAGGCCTTAAATATTTCTCATCTCAGAAAAAAGAACCTCTTGATGAGACAACAGTGCCATCTATTCAGTTTAATACTACCAGACACATGTATTTGATCCATCCACCTTCATTAACTTCTCAGTTCTGATCCCACATTTAACATGCTATCTTGTAATCATGTTTGGGCCCTGTGGCTGTGCCAACACAAGTACTTTGGACTGTGTGAGAGTTACACTGCCCCTGGTAAATGAGAAACCAGGAATTTTAGACATCAGCCTCAGAAGCTAGTTAATGTGACTCAACACTGGGGCAGATGCACTCAACGTGCTGAAATCAAGTTTCAGAGTCTTCAATGTGAAGGGCCAAGGTGATGTCACCTGGAAGACTTTTGAGGAGAGTCGGCTGGTCCACCTGAGGCATAGGAACTCCAGTGTGGTGAACTCTAAATAAGATTATCATCTAAAATTGGACTTCTCTGCATTGCCACTTTATTTTTGAAATTCTGCAAATGCAACTTTGACTCCTGCGTATAATCTGACAATATTAATCAAGCATCCAGCTCAGACTGCCTTGTTGGCTTTAAACTCACTTATCTAGCTGAAGACTGAGTATTACCACTGAGAGTTAACCTAGACTCCTCTTACTCCCTCAAACACTCCAACCCCCTAGTCCTATGGATCTGAGTTAATATTTCCGGACTCTATTACTTTGTCTTCATTCTCACTTCCTCTGCTTTAATTTGGGGCTTCATCATCCCTGCCCTGAATGATTCTGATGCCCCCTATAAAAGGATCCAGTACCGCTCCCACATCACAGTCTACCCTCTGCACTGTCCAGTATAATAGTCCAAAGGATGAGTATGAATAAAGCTTCACTGCATTTCATGGTTTCTTCTCTATGCCTCAGGCCTTGACAAAGAAACATAATTACCTTAACAAGGAAAAGGTCAATGTTGTAAATGTTGAAATCAAAGTAGAGAAATGTTAAATTACTTTGCTTAAACTCCACAGAATATAAATACTAAATGCTAGACGTCTGATGTCTTTGCACAATCATGAAATCTAAAAAAATCTAAAAATGTTAATTTTATTTCAAAGATCCTAAATGTTACCACATAGTCAGAAATTATGCATTTGTTATGCAAAGACAATCAATTAGTTTTATTTCATATTAGAACCAATGAGATAATTTTAGGTCAATTTGTTTGTTTTTGAGACAGAGTCTCACTCTGCCACCCTGGGTAGAGTGCCATGGAGTCATAGCTCATAGCAACTTCAAATTCTTGAGCTCAAGTAATACTCTTGCCTCAGCCTCCTGAGTAGCTGGGACTACAGGCACCTGCTACAACACCTGACTAGTTTAAAAGACAGGATCTCCTTGTTCTTGCTCAGGCTAGTCTTAAACTCCTGAGCTCAAGCAATCCACCCACCTTGGCCTCCCAGAGTGCTAGGATTACAAGGGTAAGCTACAAGGGTAAGCTATAACGGTAGGCCACACCTGGTCTTAATTTCAGGCCAATTTAGCACCTTTATAAATGTTTACTTAAGGCAGCATTGCTGATTCTTAATATACAAAATTTTTACTTAGATAACATTACTCATTGATAAGATAGCTCTCAAGATGAAAACTTTAGGATATGTCATATAAGCATGTGAGTAAACAATAAATTAGGTAAAAACTTAGTCCACCAGTCAATTTTTCCATGTATTTAAACTACTACTCATAACTGCTATTTCTTATAAGTAAAATCTAAAAAGGCAGATACACCAGTAGATGAGACAGATAATGTCAATGATAACATTCAAAGTTTAAAAGTGCATTGCCACAAGTTCGATCATTCTTTTTGGGTACAAACAATGAGGACTTTGGAATGGCTTGCAATGATGAGAAACCAGATGTAACTAGCAGGCCAGGAACACGTACTTAAGACCTCACAGCTTTACAAAACTGGGACTAAATTAATAAGCATACAGAAAAACATCTAAAAATATACTTGAAGAAACCAGAAACATCTAAACAGGAAAAACACAAAGACTTCACATGTGGCAGACACTCTGTAAAGCCCAGCCCTATTGTAATGAATCACTGAAGTCTGCATAGCACTTCATGATTTACAAAGCATTTCCACATTCAATCCCAAATGTACAATCAAAATAGCCACTAAATGAATCTTCCAATGTTTGCTTTAAGCCTGTAATTTAGAATCCTTAGATATATATTTTTAGGAATAGTAAGCTATGTCATTTTTACCCCACCCTTTGGTCTAAAGATTATGATTAAGTGTTATAATGCCTGTCTCACAGAGATTAATATTAAAGTTGGAGCCCTTTGGACTGGCAGCTCTACTATAAGAGAAAATGGTGTGAGCACTCACGTGTGTACGTGTATTATAGATGCATGCTTATCTCAGATTCCTTTGTGAGAGCACAACATTATTTTTTTTTTAATTTTTTTATTGAATGATAACTATGTACATTAATACACTTCTGGGGTACAGTGTGGGGTTTTCACATGCAATCTGAAATACTTCCATCAAACTGATCAACAAAGCCTTCATGTCATTTTCTCAGTTATAATTTTAAAACATTCTGGCTCTACTCTTAGAGAGTTTCACTTGTACCCCTGTAAGATATATCTCAAAAATGGTCCCTCCAATCCCCCTCCCTCCACCCATTCCCCTACCCTTCTCCCTCCCCCCTCTCCACCCATTCCCCCACGAGAGCACAACATTATTAACAGCCTGAATAGTTATTGATCTTCATAGACTAAATATAATACAGACCATCCACCTAAGAGAATATTATACATCCTTTTAAAATCATGCCATAGACCTATAAATATTGACTTAGAAAGGTGACCATGAGATAATACAGGGTGGAAAAAAGGTTACAAAACAGG
>CAUYQV010007221.1:0-41220 GCA_963574575.1 Galagoides demidoff
GCTCAAGCGAGTCTCCTGCCTCCGCCTCCCAAGTAGCTGGGACCACAGGCGCCCGCCACAACGCCCGGCTATTTTTTGGTTGCAGCCATCATTGTTGTTTGGCGGGCCCAGGCTGGGGATTCGAACCCGCCACCTTAGGTGTGCGTGGCTGGCGCCTTAGCCGATTGAGCCACAGGCGCCGAGCTTGGATTCTTGTTTTCAAGGACCCCAAGCCTCAGCTTCCTCCTCCAGGTAGGACCTGTGGCTCCCTATACCTCTACCCCTCTAGCCCCTGTGGTGAGTCAGGCCTCTGTAGACCTCTCTGGCCCAGGAGGCCTCTTAGGGGCATGGTTGGAACAGTGGAGGGACATGGCCAGATGGCTGCCTCGATTTACCCTTTAGAAACAGGCAATGACCTGTGAATTTTAAGATCAATTCCAACTTGGTTCTTATTGTTGTCCTAGCTCACCTCCATGCCATGGGCTTGTGTGGTCAGCTCGGTCAAAAGAAGGCAGACCGTCAGGCCAAGTCTGCTGCTCAACGAATAAATACACGTCTGTAGGAGCTTGTCCCAAATTTGTATTTGCCACAGAGAGCATCGTGGAGAGGTGCTCTTGGACCGGCAGACTCAGTTTTTTGGGAGTGAGTTATGGCTCTAGGCCAGACTCTGCCATGTAGAAGGGGAGGTATATGTGGCTGGGACAAAATGTGGTCCCTGCCTGCAGGAGGTGACAGCCCAGTGGGGAAGAGGAGCCAATGCTGACCAGGGGACACAAGGGCAGGGCCAGGTGGGAGGGATGCTCTGAAGGAAATGTACAGGTGATGGGGTTTCAGTGGGGGTCAGGGAAGGTCTCTTGGAAAGGGAGGTGGCAGTGCCCTGAAGAATGATGTCGTCAGAACACTGACGACATCATTCTGTGTTCTGAAGAGCTGTGACAGGGATGGGGGTATTCATAGACATTGCCAGGCCCTCTTTCCTTCCCACCTATTCTGTGAGTCCACTCATTCCCTCTGCCTGGTGAGGACCCATCCATGCTGTGAGCCCACTCATTCCCTCTGCCAGGTGAGGACCCATGTCCCTACTCTGGACATTGTAGTGCCAGGAAGTTGGCTTGTAGGGGGCCAGCTGGTGACTGTCCCAACTTTGCTGCTAATGGCTGACTGTCCTTAGGCTGGTTGTCTGACCTCTCTGGGTTAAGTCTTCCCCTGTAAAGTGTTCCCCTTGTGAGGTTGCTGTGACTGTGAGCTGATACAATGTGGGTAAAGTGTCAGGTACCTTGCTGACACCAGTGCCTTCTCTAATTCTAGGAAGGGGTCCAAGGATCCATCAGCTATGGTCCCTTGATGGTTATTCCTCAGCCTAGAATAAGGGAGGCTTTGTGGAGAGGCAAGGGGGTTCCCCGAGTGGAGCAGGGACATGCCCTGGGTGTGGTGGAATCAGCCCTCTCTGCTCTTGTGAGCATCTAATGGTTCATAGAGGAACTGAGTCATAGCTGCAAGTGCACTTGTGCAAGAAATTTTGCATTTCTGCATTTTAAATTCCAACTTTAGATTCCTCATTCTACTGTAGGGAGCAAACATTTGCTCTAAAACTCTCTGCTTGGAGAAATTTGGAAAAGCTTCTCAGACATGGTGGTAGGAGAGAGGAGAGGAGGAAGGAAGGGCATCCTGGTGGGTGGCAGTTACAGCAGCAACGGCAGAGGCTGGGGTGTGGGGAACATGGAGGGTTAGGGAATGGGACGGAGGAGGTGGAGTGGGCATCCACAGGGTGCGGGCTGGAGTTGACACTGGGACAGTCACTCCTGACATTGGTAAGACACCTTTTAAACAACACAGATTGTCCACATGAAATTCCATTCGGGACACACACATGCTGACAGACCGTTGAGAAGGAAGCAGGTGTGACAAGGGGGCCGCTTTGAGATCCGGGGTGTGAGGAGCTCTGACTCTGCTGGCTGGCTAATCCTTAATCCCTTCTATTCTCTCCACCTGGGAGAAAGTGTAAGGGAAATTTTTTTTGTAGTAGTGGAAGCAGATAATGAATGTTATCTGGTGTCTGTTTCTGCAGAATTCTATCAGGAAGGTTCCCAATTGTCTGTGTGGATAAATCCCCATTGGTGGCCTGAATTTCCAGGGCTGCCCTGTCCCAGATTCCTGCTGATCCACGGGGAAAGGGATTCCCATTCCCAAAGAGTAATGGGGGTGGGGTGCATGGAGGCTTCAGGGGAAGTATCTCTCCCAGTCTTTGGCACTAGGAAGTTGTTTCCTCTCGTTTGGCTCTGGGTCCTCCTCTCTTCCTGGCCCCTACCAGGAATTGTCACCACACAGCTCAGCACGTGCTTGTGCTCTGGCCGGTTAGTCAGATGGTCCCACTTAGGTTATAGTGACAAGGAGGTGAGGAGCTGGTTCCTATTCCCTGTGTTTCCCTCTGCATCTCCTGCAATGCTGGCTGAGCACACAGGGTTGTATTAAGTAGGACTCTGGGTGACAAGACACAGAAACTCAACTCCAGTTAGTTTGTGTGAAAAGTGGAATTCGTAGACTCACAGTTCCTTCATAGACTCACAGTTCAGGCACGGCTGGTTGCAGGGGCTTAAATGCAGG
The DNA here is from genome assembly GCA_963574575.1 of Galagoides demidoff. NCBI lineage: Eukaryota > Metazoa > Chordata > Mammalia > Primates > Galagidae > Galagoides > Galagoides demidoff. Next base: position 2,584 of record CAUYQV010007221.1, read on the forward strand.
CACCGCAGTCTGTCTCCATCCCCAGGCTCTGCTTCACTGTGTTGGCTCCCTTCTTAGGCAGCCTTCCCTCGGTGTTGGCCCCCAAAGAGGCTCTAGGGAGCTGCTGTTATGGATGCCATTGCTTCCCAGGAGAAGCCAGAGCTGAGACTCGCTGGCCTCCTTGGGTCACATGCCCACCTGGAACCCATCATGTTGCCCAGAGGGCGGAAATGAGCAGCCCTGGAACCACATGGAGAGACTGGGGAGGAGTTGGTAAGACACCTTTTAAACAACACAGATGGTCCACATGAAATTCCATTCAGTGGATTAACAAACTGTGGTATATGTACACTATGGAGTACTATGCAGCCATAAAAAGATTGAGGCTTCACATCTTTTATGTTTACCTGAATGGAGCTGGAACATATTCTTCTTAGTAAAGTATCCCAAGAATGGAAAAAAAAGTATCCATTGTATTCAGTACTACTATGAAATCAATATATAACCACCTACACAATCATACAAATGGCAAAACATAACTATAGTCCAGAAAGTAGAAGGGAAGAGGAGAGAGAGGGGAAAGGAGGGGGGATGTGGGAGAAGGGAGGGTATTCCGGGGGGACCGCACCTAATGTGCATGAGGCAGTGGTATATTCCAAAACTATTAAGAAATGAGTATAATTGTGATGGATGTGTTACTTGGTTCAATGTAAACATTTTACATTTCATATCGAAGCAGTACCCTGAGCCCCATAAATGCATCAATGTACAAAGTGATTATTTAATAAAAATAATATATTATATATATATATATTCCATTCGGGACATACACATGCTGACAGACGATTGAGAAGGAAGCAGGTTTGACAAGGGGGGAACCACTTAAGATTCAGGGGGTGTGAGGAGTGGCTTAAGAGCTGTTAGTGGAAGAAGAGAGCACAGACTGTGGGACTCTGCTGGGACTGAGCGTCCTTGCTGGCTTTTTCATTAGAAAAGGTGGTGGACCTATGGGCAGTGTGAAACCAGTCCCTCCCTTCTGCTTTTATCGTTTGCCATCTGGTGAACCCCCAGCCCTCAGCTCTGCTCAAGACCACACCTGCAGACACATAGCTCATTAGTGAGACCCCTGGCATGTGGCTCTTTGCCACCTCACATGTGGGCCATGGCACCTGCTGCCTGGGTGCCTGTGTGCCTGGATTCACTGCAGTGAAGGTTGTGGGATGAGGTGCACGGAGAGGAGATGCACTGGCAGGGGAGGATGTGTCCTGGAGCCTGGGCAGGGCTGAAGCCAGCCTTACTGGCCAGTGCTGAACTAAAGGTGGCCAGGGAAACAGTGCAGTCACTCACCATGGCTGTCATTGCCTTGGACATGGAGGTGCCCTGTGTTCATAGGTGTTTGGTGTCGGTTTGAGACTTTTAGTGCCCTTGAGTGAGCTGCTCTAATCTCAACCCCCCAAAGCCAAAGACCACTGTGTTAAATCAGGGAATGTGTGGGGAGTCTTGGGGCCTGGCTGGAGGTCTCATTTACAAATGAAAAAGCTTGGGAGAGGGGTAGCAGGTTGAGCAGAGTGGCAAAACATGGAGGACCACAGAAGCTGTCTGGGCAAATTCCTTCATCAGGTGCCATGTGGCACCTACTGTGTGCAGGAGGATTGCTAAAGAGAAGTCCTGAGACGGACTCACAGGATCTCAGAATGCCCAGAGGTCACCATTTCCCATCTCGGATACCTCAAGTGGTGGGAGGCTCCCCCGTGGTTGAGACGCACATTTTAGCATGTCTGGTCCCCGCTCTCAGCAGGTGATGTCATCCTGGGGTTGAGGCTGCAGTGAGATGATGAAGCTGTTTTTCTGGTGGACGTGAGACCAGAATGACTGTCTTTGCTGTTGGGTTTCCCAGCCATGAGTCTGTTCTACTCATGAACTTCAGGGATATTGCAGTTGGGGTGGCACCAGATTCTGCTGTGGCTCCAGCTTTGTCTTCATGTGGTGGTATTAGAATGCAGAAGTGAGGGAGCGATCAACTTGCCTTGTCCCTGGGCACGATGAGTGCCACCTTCTAACAGTGGGCACTCAGCCCAGAACTGCTCCACCTGGGGCCGGCGTCAGAAGGTGGGCGGAGGGGTGGGTCTATAGCCATGGGTCTTTTACTCAAGGCCACATGTCCCTGTTTTAGCCTCCTGTGGTACTGTGACCGTCTATACACATGTGGTGTTTTGAAGCGACACAGCTTTATTCTCTTGTGGTTCTGGAAGCCATAAATCCAAAATCAGTCTATTCGGGCTAAAGTCCCAGTGTTGGCAGGGCCAGTTCCTTCTGGGAGATTCCATATCCCTGCCTTTCAGCTTCTAGAGGTACCCATGTTCATCGTCTTGGGCACTACCTTGTGGCCCTCTAGCCTGTGCTTCTCGGTCCCTTCCCTGACTCTGCCTTTCCTGTGTCCCTGTGCAAGGACTCTGGTGATGACAGTAGGGCCACTCAGATAATCCAGGGTAGGTTCCCCATCTCTAAAGCCCAATCGCATCTGCAAAGTTCCTGTCAGATAACCTACACATAGGTTCTGGGATCTAGATTTGGGTACCTTAGAGGCACCATGAGACCTTGTCCCCACCCTTCAGCAGCAAAGCCAAAGAGATGCGGGACTGTGTTTCCTGTGATTTCTCTCCTAGGGTCTGGAGGCCCGAGTTTCTCTTCTGACCACACTGCTATTGCACTGCTTCATGGAGGCCCTGGGCTGACCCCACTTCTTAGCTTAAAATCCTTGGGAGGCTTCTCAGGCCTGCCAGGAGCAGTTCTGGCCTTTCACTCTGGCCACTGTTCTGACACCTGCTGCTCCCTGACCACCTGCAGCAGGTCCCCCTGCACCTGTCACTCCCTCAACCTGGCCTGGAACCTTCTGTCTCACCTCCCAGACACTAGCCTCCTGCCCCTGCCCCTCAGGAGCTCCCATGCTGTGGCCTGCGGTACTGCACCCTTGCTTGGCTTCCACAGACTCCGTGGCCTCCTTGGGGCCTGAGGACCTTGTAGCTTGTTGGTCATGGCCGTCGGGCATTGTGGGTGCTCAGGGCATGTCTCTGAGTAGGTGAGTGGGTGGGTGGACCTCCAGCTGCAGGTAGAGGAGGGGAGAGTTAGTTTGAAGCTCATTTCACTGACTTAACTGCCATTTGGCATCTCCACCCCTCCTCTGTCTGCAGACGGCCCACGGAATGGGGCTCCAAGTCCTCATACTTTTACTTTAGATGAAGGTTTTTAGGTCACTTGAAAGCAAAATTTGGCCACTTTGACCATTATCAAGTCAGTGAATATTTATTGAGCATCTATGAATGGAAGGCAGTTCGCCAGGCTGGGTGGGGGTGGCGGCCTGTACCCTCCACAAAAGGGCTCAGGCCTTCCACTCTCAGGTTACTTATTATTTACTTGTGCATGGGTGTTAGTGACAACAGTGTCAATAAAGAGAAGGAAACATACCCAACTGTCAAACAATGAGTGAGAAAAGAAGTGACCTGGGGAGGTTTGTGGGGTGGGAAGCTCAAGCCTGCAGGAGCCTTGGGGAGGAGTAAGATCCTGGTCAGGGTCTTGAATGGATCTTGTGTTTTTAGGATAGTGAGGGTTGAGGGCCTTGGAGAGAGGACAGCCACACCATGAATTGGGTCCCTGGCTGCTTCTCCTATAGGCCCCCTGAGGGACACTGAACAGGTCAGTGTACTTTTGTGGCCTGGCTCTCTGAAGAGAGCCTCCATGAAGGCAGGACTCTTCATGCATGGGTGTGAGTGGCCAGGGAGGGCCTGACTGCTGAATAGCTGGGGCTCAGGAGAGGCCCTGCAGAATCAGAAGTTTATCTTTGGAGGTTGATGGGCTTGGCCAAAGTAGAAGGTCACATTAAACAATTAGAGAAATCCCAAACCAGGAGGTCCTGGCTGGGTCACTCCTGTCTGGGCAGGGGTTGCCTCGGATTTCTACTCTGTAAGTGGATCCTAATAGCTTTCTGCTTCTCCATCACTCAAAGAATGGCCTCAGTAGCCAAAAAGGAAGTTAGTTTCAGGTGGAAGCCTATTTTTACCATGGTGGAGACGACCAAATTGTTAATTACTTAGAAATCACATGAGGATTTTTTTAGCCTGAAAAGTTTTTTTCTTGGGTTCAACTTTTCCTAGATATTAATTATAGATATTGGTTTCCTCCCACTGAAATAATTCCTCTCCCAAGAGATCAAAGACTCCTCATTAAGCATAACGCATTTCCTTTCTGTCTATGTATGGCTCCGTGTGTGGGATGGAAATGGGAGATCGGGGTATGTAAAAATGATTTGATACCTTCTTCATATTTAACTAAGGGTTGATTCCTTACTCCATGTGTGTTCTTAGATCTCTGTGGCCAGTGGGAATTTGAGGAAAAGGGTCGAGAAAGGAGCTCTTTAGTACTGTGATTGCCAACTCCAACTGGAATGTCATGGCTCATTTCTGCCATGCCCTCATCCAGGGCCCCTCACCCCGGGGCTTTCCAGCTGCACTTAGGTTGAAGTCCACACTCTTTCTCTGACTCCTCTCACCCAGCTGACCTTACCTCAGGCATCTCCCACCCCACTGCCCCTATGTACTCTGCCATGCTTTGATCTTGCAGCTTCTGGAACATGTCAGGCCATTCCTACCTCAGAGCCCGGGCCTGGTGACCCCCTCTGCCTGGCATGCACAGGTGGCTTCTACTAACTTTGGGGATCTCTCTGTGAGGCTGCCAGGGTCACCTGCCCTCTGTGTTCTTCCTCTGCACGGCCCTGTGTCCACCGCCTCTGCTGTGTCACTTTGGGTTTAGTGCCATCTTGTCTGCCTACTCTGCACGCTTGTGTGAGAGTCTCTATCAGAAACAACAGTGTTCTGGAGGCAGGGACAGTGTCAGACTGCAGGGTGACAGTGAATTTGAGTGTCCCATGGGACCACCTGTGCTGCTGTGACTTGGCTTCAGCAAATCTGCCTCCTCCCTCACCCCAGGAATCTGACTGAACTGGTCAGGCCTGAGGCGCCACCTTTGAGAACCCTGTCATGGGCTGGGAATCTGGAAGGGATGTGGAGGGCCTGCAGGGCAGACGGGACCTGGCTGTGGAGGAAGGACAGAGCCAGCCAGCTGTACTGGACCCTCTGGGGCCCTTGAACACGTGCCCCTGTGTTCCTCTATGCCAGGCTCAGGAGAGAAAGTGAAACTCAGGGTGACAACTCCATGTCATTATGAAAATAAAGGAGTGTTTGGTTCACTCAGTTTAAGAAGGCAGGTTTGTGTAATGGATTTCAGGACTAGAGTCACCACAAGTGTGTACAGTTTAAAGCAACAGTGACCCACTGACCACTCAGAGCAGTGGCCTTAGTTGGATAGGAATTGGGCTGGGCTTAGATTCCAAGGGCTGCCTGGTCTGTGTGCCAGGTTGGTGGCAGGCGGTGCTGACATGGTGGCTGCCCTGTCCCGGGGAGTAAGCTGGGCACTATGGGGCCCTGTGGGGAGCTGACTGACCTCCTCTGCACCCTGGTATCTGATTTAAGGTGTAGGGCAGTAGGACTTCAGGAATAACTGGGGGAGAGGAGCAAGGGGGTGAAGGCAGAGAGAGAGGGAAGATGCCATTTTCCTAATTCGTCTTTTTTTCTGAGACAGAGTCTCAAGCTGTTGGGTAGAGTGAGTGCTGTGGTGTTGTCATAGGTCACAGCAACCTCCAACTCTTGGGCTTAAGTGATCCTCTTGCCTCAGTTTTTTCTTTTTTTAGTAGAGACACGGGGTGGGGGGTCTCTGTTTGCTCAGGCTGATCTCAAACTCATGAGCTCAAGGAATCCACCTCTCTTGGCTTCCCAGAGTGCTAGGATTACAGACATGAGCCACCATGCCTGGCCATTTTCTTAATTTTCCTGAACCCAAACAGGGCCAGATGGAGCCAGGGCCACATCAGATTTTCAAACCGATTTTCTGGAAACATCTACTCAGCATTTGTTTAGATGAATAGGGTTGATTCAAGCAAGGGTCAGGACTCCTGCCTGGCTCAGGGGGAATGGTGTCAATTGATATTCCCCCACATCTGGAAAGTTTCGTGTGTAGAGACCTGCACAGAGGGCTCTGTGCACTGTGGAGCAGCTGGCCTGGGTGCTTCCTATGTATTCTGGCCCCTTCTCTGGGCCAAGCTTGCTCACCAAGCAGTGGGAAGTGACTTAGAGGTGAGTAGTGTGCAATTTCCGACATTGCACATTTCATTCCTTTTATGTCTCCACGCTGCTATAGAAAGTAAGTGATTAATTAAGCAGCACCCACATAGGTTTTTAAAAAGGAAATGATTTTTCAAAACAAAGTAATGCCCCAGTGATTTGTCAGAGAGAGAAAAAAACTTTAATAAGCAGGATGCTGTTTAATAAATCATAATTATTTATGTGGGCAAATGTGTCAGCTCAGTGGAGGTGCTCGATTAAACATCTAATCACCTTGACTTTGTCCTTTATGATTATGGGCTGGCCACACCCCTGGGAGTTGACCTGATGTCCTAAAGTTCTGGTGGTCAAATATTATTATGCCTGTGTGAGAGTCTCGCATGATAATATTATTTAAATATTATTAACCTTTTTTGTTTTTTTTCCTGAGTTGCTGAACTGATGCCCTTACACGGTGACTCCCAAAGGTTGTGTCAGAACCTCCTAGGGACTTGTCATGAATGCAGAGAGAGGAACCTACCTCAGATGCCCTGTGTGGGAGTCTGTAGGTGGGCCCAGGGCCTGCAGTTGCCGGAGCTCTCCAAGTGTCTGCTGCACACCTCCGTGGGAGAGCCCCTTCTCAGGCAGTATGACCAGAGGGGTCAGAGAATGTTCCCTGTGGTTGAGATTGCTGGTGGTGCCTTTCCAATTCAAGGTGTGTGAGAGCCAGAACTGACATAGGGGCAGGTGAGGGTTGCCACAAGTCACACCGAACAGAACCATTGCAATGCAGCAAGGTTGGGTGGGGCAGTTGTTTGGTAAAACTCACCCAGCACCTGCTGTGTGCTGGGCCCATGTGGGCATGGGGGACACAGAGAAGAAAAGCCCCCCTCCTTCTAGAAGCCCGACCTCCATTGAGCAGATGGACAAGGTGACACTTACCAGGCTGGGCAGTGGAGGGCAGCTCATTTGGTGGTAGGGTCAGGTAGGCTTCCTGGAAGAGGAGGCACTTCACTGAGACTTGGAGGAGTAAGGAAGGTTAAGCGTGTATTTATATAGGGCCCCCCTGAGCATCTGGCTCCGTTGCAGGAGGGAGTGATTCAGCAAGGCCCAGGTCCCTGCTTTCATAGAGTTTACCTGCCAGCAGGGGAGAGGACACAAAACCTCAAAGCAATGAAATAAGTTCAGATGATGCCAAGTGCTGTGGAGAAAATCAAGCAGAGATAGGTACATAGGAGCCACCACCCAGAGCTGGGGCAAGGGCACCTGGGGGCTCAGGAGGGGAATGAGTGGGGTATGTCTGGGAGACAGAAAGAGGCAGAGCACCTGTGACCTTGCAGCCCCACTCCCAGGTCTAGACCCCAGAGAGGTGGAGAACTGTGTCCACATAATCACCTGTCCGTGAATGGTTCCTACAGCAGAGTTCATAGCAGCCAAAAGCTGGAAACAGCCAGAGTAAACCAAACGTGAACTGTCCTTACCGTGGGACATCATTTAGCCGTCTACAGAAAGGAAGCACTGACACTGCTACAGCAGGATGAACCTAGAAGACAGCGCGCTCAGGGAAAGAAGCGAGACGCTGACCGTGTGGCTCCATCACATGCATTGTCCCGGGCAGAGACAGCTGCAGAGACAGAAAGCAGATTAGTGGCTGCTTCAGACCGGGAGAGGTAGGGGAGGGGGTTGACAGCTAATGGGGACAGGGGTTTGGTGCTCTAAAATCGCTTGGTGGTGGCTGTGGGGCCCTGTGAATATACCGGCAGCCACTGCTGTCCCTCTTGTGGGTGCGCTGTGTGGTGTGTGAATGAGATCTCATCAGAGCTGGGGCCCTGGGCACCTCAGTCCGTGGCTCCAGAGAGTGGAGGAATCGGGTGGGGCAGGTGCTGGCAGAGCAGGGCTGTGGGGCTCTGCATGGGGTGGGGGTCGGGCATAGCAGCTGTGGTCTCCCCAGGGTGGTCGCAGAGTGGCCTGGGAAGGCTTTCTGCCGAGGAACTGCAAAAAGGCTGGGAGATCGTTCCTTTTCTCCTTGTGCCACCTTGACTGATTTACTGGGAGCCTGCAAAGGTGTCTTTGGTCTCTTTGGGCAGGCCCTGGGTTGGGTCCTAACTGGACCCCTGGACACCAAAATCACAGAATTCCTGAGTCTGGAATTTACTGAGATTTATACTTTATTAAAAACCAACAACCAGCCAAGCAACAAAAACCCAGACTCTTGTTCTGGTTAAGGTTGTAACCTCTGCTCATTTTAGACCTTGCAAGAAGAACCTGAGAAAAAAGAAATTTGAGATGACCCACAGTCCTGTACCTTAGAGATACCAACATCCAACCTTTTGATACATTCCTTCCCCATTCTTCTTCTGTGCAAAGATCAGGACCTTAATACGCACACATAGAGTTTGAGTTCTTGTGAACCTAACATTATATCATAAGCATTTTCCTGCATTGGTGAAAAGCCTTTGGAAATACTGTCCTTTTTGCTCTGTTGCTGTGTCCTTGGAATGATGCTCATTTTTAAATTATGAGCATCACACTGACATGCATTAATTTAATTAATACCCTTGGATTTAAGTCCAAGGGTTTGGTGTTTCCAACAACCAATTTGCTGACAAGGAGTTACCAGGTCAAAGGTCACAAGTGGTGCATGTATTACGCACCCATGCAGCTGTTTTTCAGAAATATCCACCAATGCGCCCCCTGATCACAGAGTGGCTAGTGTGAATCACCTTTAAGTGCAGGTGCCACAAGCCCCTCCTAGTTCCTTCTGGGGAAGGGCTGGGCTTGGGAAGAGCTTCTTGGAGGAGGTGTAGCCCAGCCCTTGGCCCACACTGGTGCAATCTTGATGTTGGAACCTTGGCATCTTTAAATGGGAGGCAGGGGCTGAGGGTCCAGAGCTGAGAGTCCCCCCAGAATCAGCAGAACCAGGATATTCACCTTCCTGGCACCCCAACTCCAGCCTGGAGCCTCGACACGTTTGTGACCATCTGTAGGCACATCCAGTACTTCTGCCTCCCATGAGTCTGTGTAGTGGTTTCTGCTGGGCGAGGCCCTTAGCTGTGGCTGGCGTTGTTAGTGGCCGTTCCTCTGGGAATGGCAGCAACCTGGATGTGACTCTGTGATTTCAGGGCTACAGCCCCCACTCCTCCTACCCCTACTTCTATGTCTGCCAGTGTTTCATTGAAAGATTAAGAAGGAAGTCCAGGAGTCTTCCATTCATGAATACATTTATTTCTTGCAAAGCTTTCAAGTGGTCTCTTCTGTGTTGGGAAGTGTTCTAAGTGCTGGTAGCAAACTGGCCTCGTTCCATTCAGGAGTGACCTGTGTTTTAGGAGCTATTTGCAGCCCAGCACCTGGGTCCAGCAAGTGTCCTCTCCACAATGGGGCTCTTTTGTCAGTAATCTTCTACAGGATTACTGCCGGGGTTCCAGCAGTCCTCTGAACACCCGCATACTCACATGCCCACGAAGCCCAGTTCAAGAATGCGGGGCTGTGACAACTAAATTGCTGGTGGTCCCTCCCATATCTTGGAACGAAGTTTTGTGGAGCCCAAGAGTTTCCCTTACTAGGTCCCTAGTTTGTATGGATTAACTAAACTCAATCTGCTGGGTCAGTACAAGGCTGGTGGAATGTTCTGTGGGGGATGGTGAGGCAGGGTGGACTTGGGCACCTCTGCTCCACCACTCCCTGCTGGTGTACTTGCATGCCTGCTGGAGGGTGGGTGACCCTGGCAGCCTGGAGTGGGTGCAGGGCTTCCTTCTCTCACCATGTATCTGAGTCACCATGGGCCTTGGACAGGAGGAGCTCTTTAACTTTCAGCCTCCTGATTATGATGTTTGTTAAGAAAAGATCAGGGTTCTTTGAGAAAGGGCTTTGTACCAGACCAGAGAGAGCCATCCTTGGGCCCACTCTCTGCAGAAGACCCTTCAGAAGGCTTGTGGGAAGATGGGGTATGTGTAGGTGGAGGGATATGGGGATGTCCTTGGATCTGAGCTGTTGCTGTAGGCTGTGGCACGAGGGACTCAAGTATCCTCTGTCACTGGGGATACCAGTGACAGGGCAGGTCAGAGCTCCAGGGATGAGAGATGTGGCCTGGCAAACCCGGCGGGGGGGAGGGGGGCTTTCCCCCTTTCCCTTGCAATCAGCTCTTCCTTGCACCAGGCTGCCTGCTAGAGTTTTGCGTGATGAACTGATGGATCCTCACTGCAACCCTGCGTGGCGTGTGCTGCTCTTGCTCCCTTTGCAGATGGCAGAAATGAGGCACAGAGAAGTTAAGTACCTTGCACAAGGTTACAGAGCTTGGATGTGTCCAGCCCTGGAATTGAACCTGGTGCTGCTTCATTCTGGAGTGGCACTGGTGGTGGTAACCCCTCAGGACTTCTGATTTCTCATCTGTTCAATGGGATTACTGGTACCTGCCAGGCACAGAGTAGGAACTCAATGGCTGTTTGAGCTTATTAATTGTGTTAGCAAATTAGCATAGATGTGCGGAGAGGGTGTGGCTCTTCCTCCAGGCCAGGGGTCCCTACTGGGGGAAGAAGGCCTGGTGTGCTGGTTTTGGGGTCCCTTTCAGGCACCACTGGCTGGAAGCTGATCCAAACCCACCTGCTGGGAGGCTGGAAGCTCCCGAGAAGCTTAGCTTTGGCCAGGTGGTTTGGGAACCTTGCAAGGCTGAGCCCCAGGGGGTGGCCCTGGGAGTGTGGCTGAGTTGGGCTAGAGAAGGCAGGTCTGACAACGTTTAATTTTCTCCTCTAAATCTGCCTCCTCTAGCTTCATCCTCCTGGAGTGCAAAGACACATGCACCATTAAGGCACCAAAGAGGGAACGTGGAGTGACTTTTTAATAATTTGTGATTAGTGTGAAGGGTGAGGGGAGGCGGAGCTGGGATGGCAGCACCGAGAAGCCACAGCAGCAGGCGTCGGCAAGTTGTCTTCTTTGTTCCCAAGCACCACACCTTGCGGGCTTTCCCTTTGGTCAGCTTTTTTTCCTGCCCATGCCTCCTGATCCTTGGTGGTCCATGGAGGGTGGAGACAGATGTCTAACATGGAGGGTTTTAGTTTCCTGTGGACCCCTGTTTTTCCTTCCCCTTTGGGGATAGTCCTGAGGCTGTGATCCGTTCTCACTAGCTTGCCAGGGGCAGAGGGGATCCGGGGACCCTAAGCGTCATTATGAATTGTCTTGGTCAATGGCATGTTTTTCTGGGTCAAGACATTTGACATCTTTGCCTTAGTATAAATAGACTGGGTGTTCTCCACCTTATGGGGAGCGATGCATGAATGTTGTGTGCCATCAAATGCCTCACAGGGAGGGAGGAGGAGAATACTGTCCCATTTTCTAAAATGTTGGCTGATGTCTATTTATCCTTCAAAATCCTAATGAGGTATTGCCTCCTCCATGTAGACTTCTGATTCTCCAGACAGAGGCAGTTACTCTACTCCTTCCAATGGTACTTTCTGCATACAATTATCACCAGGTGAGTATTACTCAACCATAATATGGTTTCCGATGTTTGCATGTAACCCATAAGACTGTGAACTTGGGCTGGCAGAGACCAGTCCTCTATGTCCTGTATGCTGCACACCCATCCCTGCGCTGGGCTCAGAGTGGACCATATCATTTTCTGATGGATTGAAAGAAATACTGATAACAGAATTTTGCCACATACAAAGCATGACGGAAGCGTTTGTTGTTTTATCTCAGTTTCTTCTCCAACTCCTCCTCTCTTGCCCGGGTGTCAGGCTCCTGTGGGATAGGAGCAGTCCTGAGAAGGGGCAGGACCTCATCCTGGTACCCTATGGTTCAGGCTTATCCCAGGGGCTGGGACAGTCTCAGCTTGTGCTCTTGCATATGGCTGCAGCCAGACAGTGCCACCCAGCCATTTCATTCTTCATGTACCCTCAGGGCTTCCCTGTATATTCTTTGCTATGGACCAGTTTGAGCTTCCTCCCAGTATGGCAGCTGTGGAGCAGCTGGGCTGCTGATGTGAGGCCTCAGGGTGCAGCGAGGGTGTTTCTGCAGGGAAGCCCTGGAAGCCATAGAGTCACTGACAACCTACCAGAAGCCTGTCCAGGTTCAAGGACAGGTAACATAGGTCCCACCTCTCGACATTGGTCAAAGCATTTGAGCTGCCACAGTGAGGAGATGAAGGGTCTGAACTACCAAAGTGTCTTTCACAGCCCAGAGACCTCTGATAACCAGTGCTGGCTCTCCACGTTGTGGGGAGGTCAAGAGGCTGCAGTGTCACTGTGCAGGGCCTCTACCTGGCAGGCACTGCTGAAAGGTGGCATCACCGACTTCCTCTGAGGCTGAGGCTTGGAGAGGCCATGTGGCTAATCTGTGGTCACAGAGCCCCAGGAGCAGCACCTGGTTGGGAACCTGGGCGGAGCAGTGCCCGGCTGGGAACCTGGGTGCTCTGACTCCCAAGCCTGGCTTTGTTGACCTTTGAGCATCCTTCCTGAAGAGGGGCTAGGGCAGGGGCTGGCGTAGCCTGTGCAATAGAGCTTGTGCCCCACAGCTGGCACCCGTGCAGCTCTGTTTGCTCAGGGGTTAAGTCCAGACGTCTGTGACAGGCCCAGTGGGGGAAGTGTACTAGGGGATTTATTCCTAAAGGTGGAGGGCGGGCGGAGGGGCTCTTCCTGCCAGACACACTGGCGGTCTGCTAGATGCCAGGCAAGACAAAGAAAAGGGGCTCCCCTTCCCCCGAGACCCACTAATCCAGACCACCATCTGTCCCCAGCTTTCACAGGCTACATCTGCTTAGAGTCACAGGTTAGGTTGAGACACAGCAGCACTGTGGTGTCGTACTGTGGAGCTGTCACCGTGCAGACGCAGTCATACCCATGCTGGGAGGCTGTCTCCCAGTCAAGAGCTCACAGGCATGACCTGCTTTGTTTTAGGGGGGCACACCTGCTTCCCAGACACATCCTCAAGGACCACATCCAGGAAGTTGCAGGGTGTGGTATTTTTTTCTGTTTTTGTTTCTCATTTCTGGGTCTCCTTTTTGCCAAGATTAAAGATGTCAGTAACTGAATGACTCTTGCTAGCAGCTAAGTTCACTGATTCACTGGCTGTAGCTGAAAGGGAGTTGGGCCTTGAGGATGTGGCCACCATGGTGGAGGGTGTGTGCGCACCTGAGAATTTTGCAAATATGGCCCCACCTGCTGGCGTGTACACACTCACTCTCAGTTGGGAGGCTCTGGTGGCCAGGCCTCGACTTGTGCACTTCTGGAATAGAACCCAGATGTAGCCGAGCTTCTGGCCTCTTGGGATTTAGAAGGCTGGCTGTGGCCCCATTCTACCCCCCAAAGTCCTGAGGCCTCCCTAGGGTGTCTGCTTCTCTTTAGGGCCCTATTCTCTGTCACACTGGCTCTGTGTCAGCTGTGACAAGCTCCACTTGTCCTTGATTCCTCTAGAAGCGGCCTTGTGGGTGAGGGGGGCTTTCCTGAGGTTTGGTGGGAGGTGGCGAGGGCCCTTTGCATCCCCTCGGTGCAGGCATTCCCAGACCTAGTGCCTACTACCACTCTGAGGGGAACCCCACCAGCCGCCACGCCCCAGGAAGCAGCCCCCCAGCCTCATGCCGTCTGGCTGCCTCTTCCTCCTCTCCTCGCCTTTCACCCCTGTTCTGTTTCCTTTCCCCAGGCCCTGCAGTGTCCTTAGGCAGAGCACCCCACCCGCTTCCTATAGTTTCGGGGTCTGCTGGCCTCCTCTTCCCAAACCTGCATGTTGAGGGGTTTTCCCAGACCAAGGTAGGCCCCCTCCAGGGCAGCTGCATGTGGGAGCTTGGCTGGAAGTTCAGCATTTCCTTCCCTGGGGTGTACTGTCCAGCTGGGAGGTGGGGTGGGTGGGGAGCTGATGGTATTTATGTGCCATGGTATCTGTTTGCTCATATGGCTGTAACAAAGGACCGCAAGCTGGGGGCCCAAACAGCACAGATTTCTTTATTCATGGTTTTGGAGGCCAGAAGTCCAAGGTCAAGGTGCTGGCAGGTAGATGGTGCCTTTTCTGTGTGTCTTCATCTGGTTGCCTCTCTGGGTGTGACTTGTCCTAATCTCTTCTTATGAGGACACTGACCTCATTTTACCTTAATGTCCTCTTTAAGGTCCTGTCTCCAAATACAGTCACATTGTGAAGTGCAGGGGTTAGTCTCGTAATGGTCACCTGCTGTGTGCCGGGTGCTGTGGGGAAACACACACCTCAGTGCTTACATATGGAGTTTCAGTGTCAGTGGACGTTGGTTCTTGTTCTCTTGCCATCACCTGCTGAGTCTGTGACTTGGCGTGGTCCTTGCCTTCTCCATCCTCTTCTTTTGATGATGGGGTGGTCACCCTCCACCCCACCCCACCCCCAGCACAGAGCTGCAGTGAGAATCGTATGAGGGCATGGTCAGAGCAGAGCTGAAAAGGTTCCTGTCATGGTGTCCAGCTACCGGGGAGCTGAGGCCACTGTGCTGCTCTGTGGTTGGGCCCAGGGCCTGTGACTCTGTCCAGCTGTGCTGTTGCCACTATGGCTAGAGTCCTGAGGCTTAGTGGCAGATCCCACCTCTTTGGGTCCTCCAACTGTGAGACCCATGGCTATCACCCAAACCAGGGGAGTCCCCCATGTGTTCCTTGCATGGGCTCAGCAGCCAGGCTAGTGCCCTAGAGACCAGATGGAGTCTTAGCCCTACTGATCTGGTCAGGGATGGAATGACCCAAGTGTGTAGCCAGGCTGCCCTGTGCTGGCCCCAGGCTCCAGTGTGAGGCCTGTACCTTGCTGCTCTGCTTAAGGGAGCAAGGGAGTTTCCGGGTTCTGTGGCCCATTTGGTTTTGTCCCTCTTGCCCTCCCCTCAGCCCCATGCCAGGTCCACCTATGGATATACCATGATTGACAACAGGGGGTAAGTGTGGCACCTTGAAGAGTAGGCAGAGACTGGTCAAGCAGGGTGTGGGTGTGCTGGACTCTCTAGGTGGGGGATGAGACTGGAGGGGGTGGTGGGATGGTGGTGGGCTGAAGTGCATGGATCTGGTTTTCTGTAGTCCTCTGCTCACATGTCTGTGGCCTGTAGCATCAGCTCCCCCGGGCACCATGAGAGAAGCTGACCCTCCACTCTGTCCTGCACTTTGATGGGCCCTGATGGGTGGTACTTTAAAGGTAGAGAAGTAGCTCTTGGAGGGTGTCATGCTTCTAAAGAGGGTGGTGTTGGTTCACCGTCCTGCACAGCCTGGGTACAGTGTGGAGAAGGATCAGAGGGCAGAGGTATAGGCCTTGGGGTCCTCTGGTCCTCTGAGGGCTGTGGGAACAACCTGGGAGCCTGGGGGTACTGGGCTCCTGTAGGTTGATGAGGAAAGGGATAGAAAAGCCATGTGGCAGTGAGGATGAGAGGAAAGGGACACACAGTAGCCCTCAGCTTCTGCTGGGGGCCATGTAGGACCTGTTCCCATGGGCTCCTCTCTGGGTGCCGCCCGTTCTCCTGGGGCCTGAGGCCTGGTGCCTGGAGGCCACAGAGTGCTGGTTAGGGAGCGGGGCTGGGCATGCGGCCTCATTATGTCACCCACCACAGCAGCCCAGGATAGCGGATTTATTCTTTTCATCATCTCTACAGCCCCCCAGGGTTCTGGGCCCGAGCTCTTAATTTGCTTCCCTGTCAAGCCTCATGGTCCATGACCTTTAGACTCCATGCTGCTCCGACATTTCAATCTGAGCCCTCAGCGCTGAGGCTTTGCATAATGTGGGGGGCTCCTGCCTGCACCAGCTGCTGCCAATCCTGTGGGAGGACGCCATGCTGTGCAGATGTCTGCCCCTCCCCCACCCCACTGGCAGCCGCCCTGGCCCCCTTCCCCGGATGGGCAAGGATGCTGTGGGGCCCCTCCATGGGCAGGGATGCCATGGGATCCCTGTAGACAGGGACAGTGTGGGGTCCCTTCCATGGGTGGGGGTGCTGTAGGGCACCCCCATGGGCAGAGACCCCATTCAGTTCACTTTTGATTCAGCTTACTCCACAGACTGTCTGCTACCAGACTGTCAGGGCTATGTAAGGCACTGGGTATCTCCTGCTCTGGGGGGCTCTTGGTCCCATGGGGACACTCCTGATGGTCAGAGGCATGGCATCAGTGTGGTGGGAGCAGAAATAGCCACAGCCGTCACCAAAGCTCACGCTACTCTGGGCCAGGTTCTGCCATGAGCTCTCTGTGGTTCAGGTCAGTTGGAGCAGGAGTCTGACTCCTGAGCCCTACACTTAACTGTGGCCTCCCTGGGGGAGGGGGATGAGGTAGAGCCAGTTGTGACCTTCCACACCCCATGGAGGTGAGGCTCTGCAGGCAGAAGGAGGCAAGGATTGGGAGCAGGGGGAGGAGAGACCTGGCCAGGAGCTGGGGAGGTGGCCCAAGGACCCAATACCTGCCATGGACTGGACCTACAGAGGCCATGGAGGGGATAGGAGCCCAGTGAGCACAATGAGGGATAACCGTGACAGTATTCTCCAGGCACCGTGGAGCATCTTCTCCGTGGCAACTGCAAGGCTTCAGCACACCCTGTGATGTCCAGAGCAGCCCACAGGCTGAGATACCATTTCCATCCAGGCTTGCTGCCATGGGGGTGGGCAGGGTTGGGGCCAGCATGCAGATGCAGGAATGAGGGTGGCAGCTACTGCCCGGTAGAGCCCTTCTCCTTGCTCCCAGATGGTGCTGGTGAGGACACTGCAGACTCCTTGGTGCACAAGAGCCTGGCTCTGCACTGTCCTTCTTGTGTCTGAGTCCTATTCCTGGCTCTGCTCAGCTGGGGCTTGGGCAAGTTCATGTCTCTTTGTGCCTCAGTTTTCCTCATCTGTAAAATGGAGGTCCTGGTACATATGCCAGAGGCTGGTAATCAGGGTTCTGAGACTCATGCTCATATACACTGCCCCACTTCCTTATTAGACTTCAGTGTTCTTATCTCATCTATAAAATTAAGCTTTTGGGCCTGGGGGCAAGATGAAAAGAGGTGGGAGAGGACCACATCCCTTGAGCCCCTCCAGTGGGTCGGGGCTGTGAGCCAGTGGCCATTCAGCTGTGCAGTCCTGGGCATGGGGAAGGCCACCCCCACTGAACCCCCAAGCCCTGCAGCCCCACCTCGATAGGTACTAGGGCTATTGAAGTGAGGACTTAGATCTATAGCCAGGAAGATGACCCAGGATTTGTCTTGTCAAGGTGGCAGGTTCTTCCATCATCCTTAAATGTATTGATTCTTTGGATAGCTTGACTTGGTTTCAAGACGCCTGGGATGGAGCTGCCTGAGGCTGAGCATGACAATGCTAGCCTGGCTGTTGCAGGGACACTGGCTTCTACACCCTGTCTGCCAGCTGGCTACAGAAAGGGGGGCACTAAGTTCCCTCACAAGTTGACAGCCATCGCCACTTTATTGGTTTTTAAATTTTTTTTAGGAAGAAAATATTACTTAGAATCATATTGTTTGCTGTTGGAGGGCTTTTGGTCCAAAGACATCCAGGGTCACCCTGCACCCTAGTCACCCAGGATGGTGGCCTCTCTGGGGAGCTGATGTGACAGAGCAGTCTGGGAGGGTGGGCTTAAGCTCCTGCCCTTGGGCCTCTGGAGGTTGGAGGAGACTGGGTTCATGCTCTGTATCTGGGCACTGAGGGCCTAGGTGGTTCCTTCAGCCATCCAGGGTCAGTCTCCTTGGTTGGCTCCTCTGGCATAGAGCAGCAACTCCCGTGTGTTTGATGACCTCAGTTGCTCTCAGGCACCATCAGTGTGGCTGTGTGAGGGTGAGTGCCCAGGCTCTGCACCCTGAGGCCAGGGGATATGCACAGGGACAGTGACTGTGGGGACTGGGGACTGGGGAAGGCTCTCAGAGGAGCCAGGGTCAAGGCCAGACCTGGAGGCTCGTGGGGGGTTTGGCAGAGAGGCTTAGCCTGGGCTGGGCAGAGGAGGAGTGAGTTAGTCTCTGAGTAGCCCTGAGGCCCAGTGCCAAGTGCTAGGTTCTGTGGCAGGACCTGTGGCTCATGTGGGTCCTGACTGTGGTTCTGTCTGGCATCCTCCAGCAGCTTCACCTCCCTAAGCCTCAATTCCTCGCCCATGAGTTTGGTCCATAGTAGTTCGGTGGGAGGATCGATCCATCAATGGGTGGTGAATGCCTGGCACTGTGCAGGCTCATGAGAGGCTCCCAGTGCGTGGTACCCCCACCTGTCTGTTGTTGTCCCAGCTGGAGTGGGGAAGCTAGGTATAGTCTCTGCCAGGCGCTTCCTTCCCCTGATCCTCAGAGCGGACTTTACTCTCCTTTCCCAGAATAATCAACTCAAAGCTCAGAGATGTGCAGCCACTGGCCTGAGGTCACATATGGAGTCCACCCATGGTCTACCTGGCCTTGGCTGTGGACTACCTGTTTGTTCAGGCAGTGTCTCTGGAGACTAGGAGCAGCACAGGGTGGCAGAGGGAAAGCCCCCACTGGGGGCAGCTGAGGGGCAGCTTCTTGAAGAGGGTGGTGGCGAGCCCTGGTGAGAGTCCCCGGTGCAATTGGCTCTGTCTGGCTGCCTGAGTGGACATGACTGGGAACAGGGGCTGACTATGCTGCCTGGGGTCTGTCAGTGCCAGTCTAATTAGCATCTAGTGGGCAGAGGTGCTCAGAGGAGCAGGGGAGTTCTGGTCCTGGTTGCTGCAAAGCTGAAATGCCCCATCTGGATCCCAGGGCAAGGTCTTGTGGCAGGCGACATTGCTAGCAGTATGATTCAATTTACAGACAGGTGTGAGCACCTATGAAGCGCTAGGTGTAAGTATCACCAAGTCCTAAAAGAGTATTTAGTGCATTCATAAATCTTTATTAGATCCTGAGGGTGGAGCGGAAAACAAAACAGCTAAAGATCCCAGCCCCCCACTGGCCTTCTAGCAGGGAGGACACAAGTGAGCTCGTACCTGCGAACACTTGGCTGTATGAGTACGCGTGCATTGCTCTGTGCGTACACGTTTTCACACGTACATGCATAAGTGTGTGTGTATAGTGTGTTCATCTGGGAGGAGTGGCAGGCCCGGGTCCTGGGTCAGCCATCAGGAGACGCTGGCTTCTGTGGCTGGTGTGCACAATCTTGGGCATCTATTTTTAGCCCCTGTCAGAGGTGCATGAGGGGTTTGGGGCATCAAGTCCAGCCAAGAATGGAAATAGAAATGTGAAGTCTCTGACAAGTGGCAGGAACATGGGCAATTTTCATCTTCTTCTTTAGTAAATCTAACTTTAACAAAATTGATTGCAGTAAAAATAGATGGCCTTTTCAAAATACCCCGCAAGCTCCTGATACCAGGGATTTCTGTTTAAAACAATCTTTATCTTGTAATTTGAAGAGAGCTTTATTCATCTAGTGGTTTCCTGGTCTGTGTCCATCATTCTCTTTTTGGAAGAGACCCTGTTGGCTGCTGGTCTCAGATGTCCACAGTGACCTACAGCAGTTCCTCCTAACAGTACCCTGCCCACATCCATCCTGATATAGTTGTCCCCAAGGAGCAACTAGAATGAACCCTGGATTCCAGGACTGGGGTATGAATCTGGAATTTAATACTTTTATTTTGTGTGTATGTATTTATTTAGCAAATTTTATTGAGCACCTACTATGGACCAAGTATTGTGCTTGGTGCTAGGAATGCCTTAGTGAGGAAAGTAGACATAGATTTTATATCTGGGACTGTCCAGTCTGACATCTCAGTGTCTCTGGGTCTCTACCATCCGTCTGTAAAGTGGGAATAATAGTACCTAACTTGGACAGACTATAGGAGTGTTTATATCTGCTTCTGAGTCAAAAAGCTCCTTGGAACCAGCAGAATGATGGGCCCATGGAGGGAAATTTTATTTTCTCTTTTTCTTTTATGTGTTCCATTGTGGATGTTTCGTAGAGTTTGATTTCTTTAAGATTTTTAACACAATCCATCTGAAATGTGTGGGCTTTTTCCCCTTTGATTCTAAATCAGAGAACTAGCAAGTGAAAAAGCATGGTGCCAAAACGTTCAGGAATTTTAAAAATACTGACGGGTTGTGGGCCAAGGGTATTGTTGTGTCTGTCATCCAAAATGTGAAATGCATTTTCCTTCAGAAACAACATTCTTTCTGGTGCACTGGCAAAAGAGAGACAGAATTCTCTTCCATTTGTGGTTGGGATGAAGAGGCTACGTTTGCAGAGGCAAAAGGAAATTAGTATAATATGCCTGTTTGATGAACCAGAAGTACTCAAAAGAATAAACAATGATTTTATTAATTCTGGATGCCAGTGCTTGAGGAAACGCAGATTTAATTAGATTTAATTAGAAGAGACTGTGGAGGTGGGGGGGTTTTGTGTGGCATCTAGTGGGTATCTCTGCATACTGCATGAGGCTTGAGGTGCTGGTGATATCCTTTGCTGTGTATAAAGTAAAATTCAGACTGAGTCTATCCTTTTTCGAGTCAGGTAGGCATATTGCCCATGTTGCCGGTAGGCAGGGCTCTTAGGCCCTTGCTTAGGAAGAGGCCTCAAGTCAGACAGTTGTCCCATTGACCACTGGGTGGCGCTGCCATCCAAGAGCAGCTTGGTTGCTCTTAGGAATGGGAGGGGCTGTGTGTGTCCACGTGTGTGTGCAATATGCCTGCATGTGTGCTTGCACACATTGGGGTCAACAGGCAGGGTGTAAGTTGGGCCTGGACCAGTCTCACATGATTGTGTTTGTGTTAATGAGTGGCGTGATTAGGAGAGCTGCTGTCATGGGCTATGTCTAGATTTGAATCCAGCTGCCCCCATCACTAGCTCAGTGAGCCTGTTTCTTATCTCTGCCCCCTCTCTGGAGTCTGTGGCTGACACCCCCCGCCCATTCCCTCACCCCCCACCCCCATCCCAGTTCCAGCTGCAAGTGCTCCTGGGGCGAACCCTCTGAGGTCAGTCTTACCCATGTGGCCATACTCCTCTCCACCTCCCTGGGCTGCTGTTGCTCCCGCCACTGCTGCCACCACCCTGCACGCTCACCGCACCCTCGGCCATCCCTGGCATGTGTTACACCTGCTCCTGCTATTTGGAGCTGCAGGCACAGTCCATGTCCTTGCTGTGTTTAGCAAGGAGCAGGGCCCTTGACCTACCTCTGTGGCTCTTTCCCTTGCTTACCAGAGAGGCCCCTTCAATGTTCCTGTCCCTCCTTTCTTTCCTTTCCCTGCCTGTCCCTCTGCCCCTCTGCTCTTTGTGCCCAGTGTGCCTCTGTCAGTTTAAGGGGGATCTGCTCATCCTCACTCTTGCAGGCTTGCACATGGGTGGGTTGGCAGCTTCTGGGCTTCTGTAGAAAGGCAGGGCCCAGCACCCAGGGTTCCAGGGCAGGGTTGTGGCTGGGAGGCGCCTCAGCTTCCTCTGGGTGAGAGAAACCTTCTGCCAAGAACAGGGCCCTGCTGGTGTAAGGAGCTGCCCGGGGCCCTCAGGGCTCCTAATAAATGGTTGCTCAGCTGCACATTCTCTCTGCCCCTTCTTGATTATTTTCCTGGAGGGCTTCGATTTTCTTGAATTTTCCTGACCTCCAAGCTTTCCCCTGGATGCTGACCCTGAGTCTTGGGCCTGGGGAAGGGACTAGAGAGGACTAGTTTGTCTGTAAAAACCACCCTCTAGATAGGGGCTAGGACGAGACTCACACTTGGCACCTGGGACCAGCCTCTTGTGGGCAACTCCTTCCTGTGAAGTAGCAAGCAGAGGTTCTGGCTGAAAGTTCTGAAAAGACCACTTTTGCCCTTTTGGATGTTAAGGGAGGGAATGAAAGAGAAAAGAAACAACTCTTTGATTTCTTCATCTTTGAAGATAAAAGCCCAAGAATCTGTTAAAGAGAGTGAAGGCTCCAGTGCTGCCTCAGTCTGTCTGGCTAAAAGTACTCTGGGGAGCATGGACGCTGTTCCCCCAGCGGCAGGGTGGGGGTTGGGAGTTGGGGGTTGGGGTTGTTTGTTTTGGAAGCCAGGCCCTGAGCAGCCTGGTGGCTTCCCTTGCCTCTGGGCAGGACAAAGAGGCTCTGCTTTCTGCAGAAAGGAATCTGGCTCCTAGCTGTGGATGTGGGTTCTAACCCCACTGCCCCAGAGGAGGTGGCCTGATGGCATTGCCCAGTCCAGTCTAGGTGCCCCACCTGCTCTGGAAGCAGGGCAGAGAAGACAATGCCACTGAGCTTCCTTCTAATCAGGGTTTACTTTTGTAAAAAATGTTTTACCAGCAAATTACCTCGATGAGTCCTTCCTGGGGATTCGTAATTTGTTTGATACATAACGTGGAGCCATCCAGGGCGTCAGTTGGAATGAAAGATACACTCTAATTTGCCAGGAGCTCTGAGGCAGGAGGGATGGTAATTAGAAGTGATTATCTTCTCCTGATTCTGCCGAATAACTTCCTCTCCTTGTCATGGCCAGTGCTGAGCGATGGTGGGAAGGCCTGGCTGGCTTGAGGTCTGGCTGCCCTGTGAGTGCCATCCTGCTCTTGTTTCCTAGCCTGGCTACTTTGTTGTTGAGGGGGGCTGTCTTTGGAAGTGGCCTTCACTTCCTGACCTGGGGTCCTGTTAGGATCCAAAGCTGAAACTTCTTTTTTTTTTTTTTTTTTTGAGACGGAGCCTCAAGCTATCTCCCTGGGTAGAGTGCCATGGCATCACAGCTCATAGCAACCTCCAACTCCTGGGCTCAAGTGAGTCCCCTGCCTCCGCCTCCCAAGTAGCTGGGACCACACGCACCTGCCACAATGCCCGGTCATTTTTTGGTTGCAGCCATCATTGTTGTTTGGCGGGCCCAGGCTGGGGATTTGAACCTGCCACCTTAGGTGTACGTGGCTGGCGCCTTAGCCGATTGAGCCACAGGCGCCGAGCCCAAAGCTGAAACTTCTAAAGCTCTCCCTGAAAGGGCAGTGAGAGCGGCCACAGCAGGGGTGGAGAGTGGTTCTGCCACCCTGTGCTGTGCCCAGCACACCTCCATGGGACATCCAGGTCGACCCTCATTTTTGGTTGCCTGATAAAACACAGGGTACTTAGTTATATTTTAGTTTTAGATAAGTAGCCAAACATTTTTTACTATAAGTATGTCCCAAACATTACATGGGTTTACTTATGCTAAAAAATTATTCATTCTTTATTTGAACTTAAAATTCAAATACTGCAAGGGACAAATGCTAAAAATTATTTGTTGTTTAGTTGAAATACAGAGTCAAATATTTTATGGGATATACTTATACTAAAAATGGCTGGTTGTTAATTCAAAATTCAAAGGCATACATTACAATGGGAGATACTTATCCTAAAAAATTGTTCTGTTGTTTATTGGAAATCCAAATTTAACTGTGTGCCCTGTGATTTTATTTGCTAAATCTGCAGGCCTTCTAGTGATTTGGGATTTCAGCTTGTTCCGTAACTGTCTGGGTCTCTATGTTTCCTCTGGGCTATGCGTCCTGACAGTCCTGGCTGTGGTGACTTCCCAGGATGGAAGAAGGCCACGAGGTCCCATGAGCTGGCACACTCAGGACTGTGGGTCCCCACACATGTCACTAGTGGGGAACTTCTTAGCTCACCCTAAATGTTGCCCTTCTTCTTGCTCTGTACCAGCCCTGCTGGCCTCAGAGCTCTTTCCAGAGGTTCCTATTTCACGCCACCTCCTAGACTTGGCTGGTGGGCCCCCACACCCAGTTTTGCAAGGTCCTGGCTTCACCCCTCTGTTGAGGCTGTTCCCTGTGTCCCTGTTGGGCCCTGGTCAGTACCATGGAGAAGGGAGTGGACACTGGGCCTCGCTCTGAGGGGTCCCAGGCAGGCCACCTTTATACTCATTGTCCTCACCTAGAAAGGGGAATAGAGGGCTGACTCTGTCCCTGTTCACTCGGGTTTTCATTCAACATGTGTTTCTTGAGCACTCTTCTCTGCCTGGCACTGGGACGGGCATAGTAGTGACTACGGCAGAGGAGGCAGTCTGTTTGTTGTGAGAAACAAAAATGTATGCAGAGATGCATTGAGAACTCAGTGTCTTCCCCACTCGACACTATCCTGCAGCTCCCTGTTCACTGTGGGTTTTTTCTTAGTTTCCATTTGCCATTCTGGGTGAGTCACTGGGACTATTCCATGTTCCTTTGCCAGAAGTGCTGAGCAGGGACTGAAAGAGCAGGTGGATGCGTGAGTGCACACCTTTCCTCGTGTTCCTGCTGTGTCTCTGGGAGCACGTGGATGTGTGAGTGCACACTTTTCTGTGTGTTCTTGCTATGTCGCATAGCTTGGTATAACCACTTCATGGGCTGTGTAGTGGGCAGTGCTGAGTGTCTACTCTGTGCAGAGAGTAAGTAGCACTCGGCTGTTATATCACGTTGGTCCAGCCGGGCTTTCTGCCCTATCTCTGTGGTTGCTCCTTATGAAAGTGGAACCTCTGGAACCTTCTGGGCCCCCGTTGTCTGAGTCAAGCCCTGACTCTTTAGCCCAAGGTGCACTGTGCTTCCTGACCCTGTGTCTTCCTGTCTTCTCTGCCCTGGCCAGTCTACTGGGCTTTAACGTCCTCTGTTCTCTTTCTGGGATGAATTTCTCCATCTCCATCCTGCTGCCCAAAGTCTACTTGTGCTTCCAGACCTGGTTCAGACTTGAGCTCCTGGATGAAGTTTTCCCCAGCCCCTTGCAAAATGCCTTTCCCCTCCCCATTTCAGACTCACTACCATGATTTCCTCCAGGACTTGGTCAGCCTGTGCTAGTTAGCTGTAAACACACCTGTGAGCACCCCAGTCTGTCACCCCAGTGGGCAGGGATCACACCTCATCACTTCCGAGCGGCCCCTGCAATCACCTGGAAGCTGCTGGTGGGCTGGGTGCCCAGGGAGCCGCCATGTGCTGGCAGTGGCAGTGGCAAGTGAGTGTCCAGGAGATGGTCAGTCCTGTCCTCACTGAGAGCACCGCATCACTGGCTGCAGTTCCCCCCCCCAAGCTCCTATCCCAGGGGTTGCTCCCAGGGGTTTTCTTTTGCTGCAGGGGGTCTGAGTTCACAGTCCCGGTCCCAGTTCTGGGGACTGCCCCCTGATCCTGCGTGCTTCAGAACACCTTTCTGAGCTGTAGAAATTAGCAGGGGCTGGGTTTTGGATGTAGGTCTTGGATTTGGGGCAAAGGTGAGGCTAGGGTTGAGGCCAAGCGAGAGAACTGAGGTTCGGAGAACGGGTGTGCTTTGTCTGCCGTGTCTAAGAGCACCCTGTGTTTGATTTGCCAGGAGAACGCCCAAGGGCGGGCATGCAGTTGTGCTCATGGCTGTGACTTACTACAGCAAAGGATACGAAGCACAGCCAGCAAAGGGAAACATTCATGGAGCCAACTGAGGAGAAAACCAGACCTGAGCTTCCAAATCCTCTGAGTGGAGCGACATGGCACATGCTTAATTCCTGCAGCATCTAGTGACGATGGCACCTGTGAAATGTCGTCTACCAGCAGGGAAGCCCAGTGGGGACTCAGTGTTTGGACCAGGGATCCATAAACTTTTTAAACAGGGGGCTAGTTCACTGTCCCTCAGACCATTGGAGGACTGGACTGTGGGCCCGGGATGAGTCAGCTGCTAAGCAGGACAGGCAGTGGCGGCAAAAACACCCAGCAAGCCGGATAAATGTCCTCGGCGGGCTGCATGTGGCTTGCGGGCTGTAGTTTGAGGACCCCTGGTCTAGGATGTGTCCTGGAGGTTGGTCACATGGGCACCATCTGTCTGACATGTACCCAAACTCCAGAAGGCAAGCAGGTGGTCAGTGGGAGCCATACTGTTTGTGCAGATAGTGGAGGAACAGGGAGCTTCTCTGACCAGTTAGGGTGGTGGGATTGTCCCAGACCCAAGTTCCCAGACACTGGGTGAGCCAGTAGGTGTCCCTGAGGAGGGCCAGCAGCCTGTGTGTCAGCAGATCACCCAGGAGCAGAGCCCAGATCTTTTTTTTTTTGAGACGGAGCCTCAAGCTATCCCCCTGGGTAGAGTGCCATGGCATCACAGCTTATAGCAACCTCCAATTCCTGGGCTCAAGCGAGTCTCCTGCCTCCACCTCCCAAGTAGCTAGGACCACAGGCGCCCGCCACAACGCTCCGCCATTTTTTGGTTGCAGTCATCATTGTTGTTTGGCGGGCCCAGGCTGGAGATTCGAACCCGCCACCTTGGGTGTATGTGGCTGGCTGGTGTATGTGATTGAGCCACAGGCGCCGAGCCCAGAGCCCAGATCTTAAACCATGCTCTGCCTTCAGCTGCACCCCCTTTTTCTAGCACAGAAGAAGCCTAGCCAGATGGCGGGAGCTGGGGTGCACTAGGTAGCAGGAGAATACCCTGCTTTTGCATTGAATTGTCACCTCGTTGCTCAACTGAGTCACCTGGGCTCCAGTCCCCTCTGTCTGTCCTTGACTGGCTTGGCCTTTCCCTCATGAGCAGGGAGCAGACCCCCGTTCTGCCTTCTGACGCACCCCAGGAGGGCATCCTCTCCTCCTGGCCTCCAGAACCTACCAGCTCTCCATCCTTGGAGTGGACAACACCCTGGTTGGCTAAGCCCCAGCACACTGGGAGGCTCCTCTGGCCAGAAGGAGTTTGTGGGGGTGGGGAGAGGGAGAGTTTCTCCAGTTCACTCACTCTCCCACTGTGGTCATTTATCCCCAGGACCATCCTGAAGGTTCACGTATGGGGGCCTGCAGCAGCCCTGAATTTCCCTGCTGGTGATAGCCTGCCCAGTGTTAGGGGCCGTGTTTCCTCCAGGAGTGGATGGCACTCCATCCTCAGCATGACGCTGTTGCTGCTCTCTGCCTGCCCCTCGAGCCCACTTTTGCATATTAAGTGTCGGGTTCCAGGCAGGCCTGCCAAGGCCTTTTCAGGGCGCTGAGTTCTCAGGAGTAATGAAAAGCGTGAAGCAGGCGTGGCGTGGGTTGGGCCTTGGCACTGTACCCCTGGTTCCAAGGGCCAAGGGCCCCGTTGAACCACCCTGGGAAGATCATGGGCTCTGGCAGACTGCACTCTGTGCTGTACCCACTCATCACTGCCCACTGCTGAAACCCCTGTAGACCCCCGAAACTCTTGTTTAAACAATTAGGGAAAATCCTTTTTAAGCAATTAGGAAAAGGCAGTTGCAGCCAAGCAGGCTCCCTCACCAGTTTTTGTTCTGGCCAGAGAGAGAGCAGAGGGTTTTGGAAGGTTGGTGAGGGGCAGTGTGCTTTAACATGCAAGTCAGCTGGGTCCTGGAGGCCGCCCGCCATGCCCTCCGCCCTGCCAGGGCTGGGTTGGAGGTGGGGTGAAGGGAGATGAAAGCCATGGGAACCCCAGGTGGAAGCCTGCCAGCCTGGGCAAGGC
The DNA here is from genome assembly GCA_963574575.1 of Galagoides demidoff. NCBI lineage: Eukaryota > Metazoa > Chordata > Mammalia > Primates > Galagidae > Galagoides > Galagoides demidoff. Next base: position 29,951 of record CAUYQV010007221.1, read on the forward strand.
TCTTGGGGCAGCAGATATGGGTGGGAATGGAGACCCCCCATGGGTGTGGCAGGGAGAGTAGAGGAGGACCTGGCCACCTCTCCCTTTCCCTCTGGAATTCTGTGGGGGTCTAAAAGCAAGTCCCTTCTGATTCAAACCACCTGCTGCTACCAGCTGGTAACCTCCATATTCAAGGTCTTTTGGCTAGAAAATGGGCAACATCACAGTGGAACTCTCCCCCCAGGGTGGTGTGTAAAGTGCTTGTCCTTGCCAGACTCAGTGCTCCTAAACGTGACTTCAGCACTCTCGTCCCTGCTGTGTGTTGGAGGTTCTGACGCTCCTCTGGACACCATTTCAGGACTGATGTGGGGCTTTTGTTGTAAAATGAGCCAGATAGCACTGCCTGGTGCTGTTTCCCTCTGAAATAACTAGGGCTTCAGACCCCGGAAGATCTGGGTTCAGCTCTGGTTCTCCCCAGATGCACGGCCTCAGTTTATGCTCCAGAGATTCATTTTCTCCATCTGTGAATGAGGACAATGTTAGTCCCTCCTGTGCAGGGCCATGATTGAGGACTGCAGATGTACACAGGTGCTTAGAGAGGCCTGGCACAGACATTGCTGTGTCCGCCATTGCTGTTGTTGGTGTGATTGTTTCCCTGCACCACAGGGATCAGAGCAGGGCCTAAAGTGGGGCCGGCTCTCAGAGAGTGTGGAGCTGAAATGCGGGCCTTTTACTGGGTGTACATATGCACATGTCTCAGCCTGGGGTGTAAAGAAGTGGGTGCTATCCCTGCTGTGGGGCCTGAAGGAGGGTGGGACCACCCCCAGTTTATAGATTAGGAAGCTCTCAGAGCTATCTGGAAACTTGTCTTGGGCCCCACAGCTGGGTTTCAGGTGCTTTTTAATGAGATGATGCATGCAATGGACTGTCAGTGTGTGCCACCAGAGTGTGTGTCTCTCGTTATTCAACAAATGAACCACGGCTATTGCTACCATGGATGTAAAAGGCTCCCCAATTTAGCTGCCACAAGTGATGTGTGAGAAGCAAAGACTTCAAAGACCAGAAGATGAGGGTGGTAGCCCTATCATCATTGGGATGCGGAGGGTGACGGGTCCTGACAGCCAGTACCCACGCCAGCAAGTGCCACATTCCTTCATCTGATGTGTCACAAAACTTAGGTATTGCTTCCTGAGAGGCCAGCAGGGCTGGCACAGTGCCCAGGACTGGGGCAGGGGTCCCTACTGGATGCTGCCCGGTGGTACAGGGTGGCGGGTGATTGTATCCATTTTATAGATGAGTAAAATGAGGCCTTTCTAATCCTAGCAGGGATGCTGGGTTGAGGGTTAGCTGAGCCCCATGATGCTGACTCATACCTCAGCTTTCTGAGCACCTCACAGGAATGGCCTGTCTCAGGGGACAGGATGTCATGCTGAGTGTGGATAACAGCAGCTGGCTTTGTGCTTCAGGCTGCCTAATAGTCTCCCGGGTGTGTTCCTCCTGCTGCTTGGTTCTGTCAGTCGGAAGGGGATTGTGCCAAATCCCCGGGTATCCAGGAATTCCTAAAGACTCCATTTCAAGGGGAATTTCCCTGTGCAACCCAGCAGTAATTCCATCCTGTGTAGTTTCAGTTGTGGGTGGGTACTGATTAGCAGCCACAGTCATGCCAAAAATACCAGTATAAAGTGCCACAGAACCCTCGGTGCCCTCGCACCTGCCCCTGGGATTCTGGGTACCCAGCCACCTCCATGTAGGGCCCCTGTCCTCTTTTGCTCTTTGGCCAAGCACACTTGGCTCCCTCCAGAGTTTTGTTAAGAAGCAAACCCACGGGTCTGGCTCAAAAGAACCCACAGACCTCAGAAGAAGCTCAAAGCCAAAGTGCTCTTGCCTGGGGTTGGGTTACACTCCCATGCAGGCCTTTGGTGGCCTGATCCAAAGAGGCAATGATGGGAAGTCAGGCAGCATGGGGCTGGACTGACTGTGGGATGGAAATAGGGTTGGTGTTGGTGTCTGCACACTCTGGGGTGCACGTGGAGTGCCTTTGCTGCCTTGATGAGAAGGGCTCGTTATGGGGAGTCAAGGTGAAGTTAGTTGTTGGATGTGCACACTCTGATGAGGGTGACAGCTCCTTTGCCAGGGCTGTGTCTCCTGCCTTGCCCTCTCCACCTCTCAGTCCTCTCATTCTTCAGCCTCTGTCCTATTGTTTCCCCTTCCAGGGAGCCTTCCTGGGTGCCCCCACTGGAAGTGGGTCCCCCTCCCTCCTGACCCTCTTTCCTTTGCCTCCCCTAAAGCACAGAGCAGGTGCCAGGAAGTGTCAGCAGCACAAGCCAAGGCAAGAACCTTGCTTTGAAAGCTAGCAGAAGTATTTGGTGAGGGGAGCAGGAGCCTGCCCTTGTCCCAGTAGGCCTTTGTATGTTTCCAGTTGCTTCCTGAGCCCACTGGTCACTACGGGCAGCCCAGGTTTGGCAGGTAGGAGGAGGGGGCAGCATGGCCTGAACACACAGACAGGAAGGCTTCTGCACCCCCCATGATTTTTCTCTCAGTGCAGACTGATGTGGCTGAGTAAGAATTACATACTGTAAATGGACATTTCTGTCTTTAATGTTTTTTTTCTTTTTTGTGTGTTTATTGGAAGCTTTATTGTTTCTGGGTAATCAAATCCATTATCTGGTTTCAGTGGAATACTTAGAAGAGAAAATTATTGGAATGAATAAACAATGCAATATTTGTACCCAAACATTCCTTTAAAATATAATGAAAAACATTTCTTCAGCACTTGCAGCGTTTTGGTTGTTTGGCCAACCATGAACAGTGTCATAAAACAAAACAAAGAAGCAAATTTGTTAGTCTTCACAGAGAGCTTTCCTATATGTTTTCATTGGAGAATTTGGGACATAAACACGGAGAGTGTTAGGTGAGCCTGAGGGATTGGCTGGGCAACTTGCTCTTTGTATGGATGTCAAAGCCAAGGCTGGGGGACAGTGGGAGCTGCGGAGCCAGGGTGGGCCCTGGAGAGGCTCTTGAGCTCCTCTTCTTTAAAGGGAGGATGCTAGTGATGATACCTGGGAACCCACCATGAAGGACCATTGTGGATGTTTATCAGGTGGTAGGGAGGAGTGCTTTGTACACCCCAAAGGGCTTAAGCTATCATTGGTGTCTTTTATCCAAATCCTAGGAGGGGGAGATCCCATATTCTCACTAATGGGCCCCCCACTCAAGTTATTTAAGAAGCCAAACTCCTCACTCCATGTGGGATATGAAGAGGCCCCCTGTGGGTGTGGGAGCCCTGGGAAGGAGTGTCAGAAGACCAGGGTGTTGTCTCTCCTGGGAACCGAACTGCATCACCCACACAGCCTCAGGAGGCCATGGGCTCCGTGAAGGCATTGGCCAAGTCTGAGTTCAGATCCCAGCTTAGCTGCTGGCCGTGTGGCAAGTAAGCCCCTCGATTCCAGATTGCTCTCTGTAAAATGGGGTGAGTCCACGATTGCATGGATCCCAGCAGGGCCCAGTGGGGAAGTTGTACATGAAGGATGTTTTGTCATTTGGGGAACATTCTGCTTATTAGTTAAGGTTGCAGGCAACACCTTCTCTGGTGATATACCCAGTAGTGTGGGGCCCTGGAGTGTATTCAGATGTTTTAATGGCAGCGCCAGGTGTGTACCCTAACTGGGTGACTTTGGGAAAGTTATTTAACCTCTTTGGGTCTCTAATTCCTATCCTTAATGGTTTCTTATAAGAACCGGGGACAGCATCCATGAAGCACTTGGTATGTGGAAAGCATTCTATAAATGGTGGCAGTTATCGCTGTCACTAGTTGTGTGAATGGGCTTGTTTTGCTCTTAGTTTTCTCATCTGTGAAAAGACAGTTGATTTTTGTTTTTGTTCTTTAATATTATTCCTCTTTCTAGGCACACACTTTTATTTATTTTTTTTTAGTAATTATAATATTTGAAGCCCTATACTTTAATTAAACTTGCAAAAATAAATCATCACCTTATGGGAGAAAAACATCACAGAGATGGAGAACTCTGAGAAAGGCCAGTGTGTGAGGATAACTTGCCAGGTGGGACTCCTGAGAGCTTGTGTCTGGGACTGGAGGGGTGGTGACTTGATCGGCCATCAGCGTTTTCACCATTTCCTGAAACATTGCAGACCCCTTGGTTATAAGTCATTTTGGGGTTTTGTATCAGTCAGGATATCTACTATAGATAGTGTCAGGTTGGGACCTCGTAGCATGGGATGACAAGAATTCTTGACACAAAGATTAAGATAGGTTTATAGAAAAAGTTTATTTTCCTTCCTCTCCTTAAGGGAGAGGAGGGCATGGCACAAGAGAAAGAAAGGAGAAGTGCTGGCCAGAAAGGTAAGGGATTTGGGGTTTTAATGGGGATAAAGAGAAAGAAAAAAAAGTGATTGCTGCAAGCTTATAACAGGAGATGGCTGTGAAGTGGCTGTATCTGTTTTTTCTCTCTTCTCTGTGAGGCTGGCTCATTCATCTCCTTGGAATGTTGACTGGTGGGAACTGTGGGTCTAAACTTCTTCTGTTTGCTCAGTTCTTTTCTAGTGCTGTGAAAGCAACTCTCAAATAAAACAATTTAATTCACAGGTGGTTAATCAAATGAATGGGCAGTTGTGTGCTACAAGCTCATTCCTCTTTCTTTCTGTTAGTTTGTTTTTCTCTGTTAGATTATTAGCAAGGTGGTCCTTTCAGACAGTGCTGCAGTAACAAACAGCCCCAAATCTCTGGCTGCAAACAATGACTGATTATTAGCTCATGGTTTTGTGGGTTGACAGAATCCTCCTGCATGGTTCCTGCTTGCTTAGGATCACATGGTGGATGAGGCTGGAATACTCTGAGGGTTCAATTCTGCTGGGTGTCCAAGGTGGCTTCTTCACTCACATTTGGGTATGGGCTGGAGTGGCTGGAACAGCTTGAGACTGGCTTGTGTCACTCTCTGTCATGCAGCCTTTTCATGCGGTGAGGAAATAAAGGTGGAGAAGAGAAATATCTTGCTCAAGGCCTCATAGGAAGTATGGGGTGCAGCCTAATTTGAACCTAGAATGCCCTTCCTTTGCTGCATTATAGATGTGTGTAGTGTAGATTTCAATAAAAAAGCCATCAGGAGCCAAAGGTTTCTATCTCTAGTAGGTGTTGGATTTATCCACTGGCATTTATTCTACATGTGTCCTCAGTAGGATCCATGATGTGCACAACTGTGCCCTCAGCAGGCTGGGGCAGGAATGAGTCTTCTGGAAGAAAAGGGGGTGAAGGTCTGCTTCAGCCCAGCAATTATCCTATCACCTGGTCTCTTTGTCTTTGAAGGTTTCTTTTCTGTAGGCTGCTTCATATATAATGAAAAAAAAAAAAAAGAACAAAAAACCCCTGACAGATCCTCTTTAACGGGAAACATGCTGGCTCTTCTGGTGTGGTTTCAAGTGAGCCAGCTTATTCCAGAGACATTTCATTGTGAATATTAATAAAAACAACATGCATTTTTGTGTGTTTCCATAGAGACTTCCCAAGATTTATGTCCTCGAGACATATCTTTGGATCCTGTGGAATAATTACCTTTTACACGTCCCCTGATAACTCTGCAGGTCTCCCTGGCTGAGAGGCAGATGTTGAGGATATTTGTGTATGAAATAAAAAAGGATAGGCTGAGCCAGTCCCAGGGTCTTTCATGTACTTGAGGAGTGCAAGGTGTCCGGATACAAAGAGGCAAGGCTGGGGAATAGCTGGGAAGGCAGCTCTTTTGCATCTGTAGTTGAGGCTATTTGGAAGCAGGTGTAGGTCTGCCAAGAACAGTGGGTTCCCTTTCAATTTGTTGCTTAATGGAAGAAACTCAGGCTTTCACTGAAAGCAAAAAGAACGGGGCCTTTTAATATGGACTCGTTGCCTAGACTGCCATGGTACTAAGGCAGGCTGGCCAGTGGGCTGAGAGCTGGCAGCCATAGGCAGCCTGGAATTTTGGTGAGGACACTGGAGTGGGAGTTAGGAATACAGAGTTCTTGTCCCTATTGGCCACTAAGAGACTGACTGACTTAGGTTAAGACAGACCTCCTTGGACCCCAGTATCCTTGTCTATAAAATGGGTGTTTAGGGTGCAGAAGCCCAATTCAAACTAGCATAAGAAAAAAAGAGGACTGTGTGACTTTTCATACAGAAAATTCTGGGGATAGAGATGTAGCTTCAGGGATGGCTTGATCCAGGAGCTCAAACAATGTTTCTTGAGCTCTGTTTGTTTCTTTTGCTCCATCTCTGGGCTCTGCTAAGTGAAGGGATTTGTTCTGGAGGTGGTGAAGAGTCATTATAAAATTTTAATGGGGCATTGAACAAATAAGTTTTTTTATAAAAGCCTAAAAATATGCCTAACTATGTTAACAACAGGGAGGGTAGGTTAGGGTAGCAGGACTAATTTCTGCCTTGTCTGGTTGTTAAAGTATCTCATGTCATGGTGTATAGGAGAGTTTGTTGTGATGGCAAGAAAGTTCTAGATCAAGATGACTGGTATTCTGGTCTTAGCTATATATAGTACTTTCACAACTTCTGTGGCACTGGTGGAAGAATTCCCTTCCCCAAGCCCCAGCATCCTTTTGCTTAAAAGGGTAAAATATACTCACTCTTCCAGCGCCTTGATGGGGAGTTGTGAACACCTGCGGAAGTAACTTAGTGTAGAGGCTGGGATGTGGCAAAAGCCTCCCCGCCACTGACTCTTTCTCTTACATCTGCATCCTTCAAAGCTCCACTGCCTCTGGACTTCAGTCCAACCCCTTGCTGTGGGTTGCAATTAGCCACTGGTGGTTTAACTAGTCATGGTTATACTTGTTTCACACTAGAAGCTAACAGGTGCTGGCATAGTGGCTTCTGTTTCAGGCTTCTTCTGCCTTCTTACTCTGCTGGCCTCAGCATGTAGCTTTCATCCTTATGTTTACAAGACAGTTGCTATACCTCTAGCCATCATATCTGGATTCCAGGCAGGACAAAGTGGGTAGAGAAGTGAGGAGTCTTCCTAGAAGAGGGCCTAGGTCCTTTATAAAGCTATCCCAGAAGCCCTGCCCAGTGACTTTTGCTCATATCTTATTGGTCAGAGCAGGATCACATGGCTACCTCTAGTGCAATGGAGTCCCGGAAGGGAGGCATTTCAGCCAAGCTCATTGCCTTTGGGACAGAATCAGGATAGGGTGGCAGGAAGGAAAGGGAGAGCGGGTAGTGGGTGGCTCACCTGCTGAGAGCAGAGGGCTGATAATAACAACCGCCAGTATTTGTCAAGGGCACCCCTCTGGCTGCACCATCTCTGAGCATAACGTACTGGTCACCTTGGGCAGGGCCTTGAGTTGCCATCTCCCTGCCCCCAGCAGCACCATCCCCAGCAGGGTGCCCCTCACCCCTTACCTAAAGCATGTTTGAGAGCTAAGTTCCCCCGTAGCATTGGGAGGCCCCTTACACTCATGGCACTGGGGAGCTGGCCCGAGAGGCCAGAGGCAGGAGAGAGGGAGGGTAGAGGCTCCCTGGCAGAGGGTGTTGCCCAAGGAAAGGGTCTGTGGTAGAAAGCTGGAGGATGGTCAAAAAGCTGAGACCCGGGTGGCCAGGAGAGGGGGGTACACAGAGGGTACACAGAGGGTAGGGTGGGATGGGCCAGGGCAGGCCAGAGCCAGCTGTGAGAGTCCAGAGGGCCCCCATCAGGAGGGTGCTCCTCCTCACCCCCGCCCCCTTTTGTGGAATGTTCCTATTTTGGTTGAGCTTCTTCATGAAATGGACATTACTTTTATATTGAGAAAAAAATAAAGGAATTTTAAAGTGTTTCCCCAAATGTCTTTGTGTTCCTCTATGAGCTCCCATGGTCACCAAACCCAGGGTGACTATACAACAGGTCACCCAAACCAGGACAGTCCTGTGAGTGGCCAGGGCCGGTGACTGCTGTGTGGCTGACAGTGTGAACAGGACCATTGCAGACACAAAGATCCTTCCTAACCTAGGCCCCAGATAGTTGAGGTTTCTAAATATTATTATGGACAGAAATCTCCCACCACCTGGGCAGGCCTGGTCCCTTGCTGATGACAGTTCAAAATGGTTACTGTATTTTGTTTAGAAGAATTTCAAGCAGTCTAACAGTTGAATGGAAGCTCCCCGGGTGGCTGGCTGGTCACAGCATTATTTCTGTTGCCCAAATGGAGCCTTGGGAAGCGCATGCTGGTCCCCCTGCACTGTCCTTTGTGCTGACTTCTCCCAGTCTGAGTTGCATCTGGAACTCAGGGGTTCATGACAATAATAAGTGTCTTTAAGCTTTCCTGAGCAGCAAGGCTGAAGAGGCCAGTGCACATTACTGTCCCATCTCAAACTCCCTTGTCCTTAAGAGCCCTCTGCTGCAAAGCCAATCTGAGCCTTCTAGGAGCAGGGATCCCAGGGCAGGGATCTGGGTCCAGGGTCCCACAGTTCTGTCCTGATTCTGTGGCCCAGTGTCTGTTTTCTCCAGGCCCCTTCAGTGACACACAGTGTTCAGTTTATGTTGAGCAGTGCCACAGGCTGTTCTGTCCTTATCAGGGATCCATAGTTCATCCCAGGAACCCAGGAGTAAGCTACAGAAATGGGGGGCATTTCCTATAAGGCAGCGCTTCTCAACCTGTGAGTCATAATCCACAGGAACCGTATTAAAGGGTCAAAGCATTAGGAAGGTTGAGAACCACTGCCGTGGTGGTACATGGAGGACCCATTTATGCCTTCCTGGGGACCTCCACCGTATGCCAGAGGCTAAGTAGATGAGGGAGGCACAGGGAGCCTGTGTTGGAGGGGTGGCAAGGGCACCCCCCAGCTCCTGCTCAGATGACATGGTCAGCCCCGTGGGGAAAAGACAGTCAGGTGCTGAGGGGCCCACGGGGACTCTGGGAAAGGGGTGACTCAAGCTGGGTAGTGAAGGTGGCTATGTGGAGATGCACCCAGCTCCTGAGAGGCCAATGGGAAAGCACCAGCAGGCAGCCCCTCCAGGCTGGGCAGGAGGCCCCTCCCCACAGGAGTAGTACACACCCCCATCCCAACTCCCCTAGAAGTCACTGGATCCCGTGAATTGTACTAGCCTCTTCCAAAAGCCTGGTGTTCATGCCTCATGACCAGGGCCCAAGGAGGTGTTCTTTTTAGGTTAAGCATGAGGGGCAGGGTGACGTCCAGGGTCTTGGGAATTCTGTGGACCTGGCTTCAGATGTCCTGAGCAGTAATGGCCATGTGAGTTTGGACTGTGACTGGGCCTCCTTGCACCTCTGGCTCTGTGATGTGGGGAGAGCAGTGACAGGCACCTGGTATAGGTGATGAGAATGGTGTTTCTCAGACTTCCAGTGCTTGACATGGTGGGGAGAATGCAGATCTGAAGCCACAGGTCACCACCGCCTTCCCCTGAGCATAAAGGACCACTGATGCTGCCTCTGCAGAGCAAGGGCAGACAGCAGGGGAGAGCAGGGAAGGAGTATCTGCCGTGAGCATGGGTGTGAGCATGAGAGAGTGTGAACATGAGAGAGTGTGAGCATGAGAGAATGTGAGCATGAGAGAGTGTGAGCATGAGAGAGTGTGAGCATGAGAGAGTATGGGCATGAGAGAGTGTGAGCATGAGGGAGTGTGAACATGAGAGAGTGTGAGCATGAGAGAGTATGGGCATGAGAGAGTGTGAGCATGAGGGAGTGTGAGCATGAGGGAGTGTGGGCATGAGAGAGTGTGAACATGAGAGAGTGTGAGCATGGGGGAGTGTGAGCATGTGAGAGTGTGAGCAGGAGGGAGTGTGGGCATGAGAGAGTGTGAGCATAAGAGAGTGTGGGCATGTGAGAGTGTAGGCATGTGAGAGTGTGAGCATGAGAGAGTATGGGTATGAGAGAGTGTGAGCATGAGAGAGTGTGAGGATGATGGAGTGTGGGCATAAGAGAGTGTGGGTATGAGAGAGTATGGGCATGAGAGAGTGTGGGCATGAGAGAGTGTGGGCATGTGAGAGTGTGAGCAGGAGGGAGTGTGAGCATGAGAGAGTGTGAGCATGTGAGAGTGTGAGCATGTGAGAGTGTGAGCATGAGAGAGTGTGAGCAGGAGGGAGTGTGGGCATGAGAGAGTGTGAACATGAGAGAGTGTGGGCATGAGAGAGTGTGGGCACGTGAGAGTGTGAGCATGAGAGAGTGTGGGTATGAGAGAGTGTGGGTATGAGAGGGTGTGGGTATGAGAGAGTGTGAGCATGAGGGAGTGTGGGCATGAGGGAGTGTGGGCATGAGAGAGTGTGGGTATGAGAGAGTGTGAGCATGAGAGAGTGTGGGCATGTGAGAGTGTGAGCAGGAGGAAGTGTGAGCATGAGAGAGTGTGAGCATGAAGGAGTGTGAACATGAGAGAGTGTGAGCATGTGAGAGTGTGGGCATGTGAGAGTGTGGGCATGTGAGAATGTGAGCATGTGAGAGTGAGCATGAGAGATTATGAGCATGAGAGAGTGTGGGCATGAGAGTGTGAGCATGTGAGTGTGAGCATGAGAGAGTGTGGGCATGTGAGAGTGTGAGCATGAGAGAGTGTGAGCAGGAGGAAGTATAAGCATGAGAGAGTGTAAGCATGAGAGAGTGTGGGCATGTGAGAGTGTGGGCATGAGAGTGTGAGCATGTGAGTGTGAGCAGGAGAGAGTGTGAGCATGTGAGAGTGTGAGCAAGAGGGAGTATGAGCATGAGAGAGTGTGATCAGGAGGGAGTGTGAGCATGTGAGAGTGTGAGCATGTGAGAGCATGAGCATGAGAGATTGTCAGCATGAGAGAGTGTGAGCATGTGAGAGTGTGGGCATGAGAGAGTGTGAGCATGTGAGTGTGAGCAGGAGGGAGTGTGAGCATGTGAGAGTGTGTCTATGAGAGAGAGTGACAGGTGGGAATGTGGGCACGAGAGAGTGTGAGCATGTGAGAGTGTGAGCATGAGGGAGTGTGAACATGAGAGAGTGTGAGCATGTGAGAGTGTGAGCATGAGAGCATGTGAGCATGTGAGAGTGTGAGCATGAAAGATTGTGGGCATGAGAGAGTGTGGGCCTGAGAGAGTTGTGGGCATGAGAGAGTGTGAGCATGAGAGATTGTGAGCATGAGAGAGTGTGAACATATGAGAGTGAGCATGAGAGATTGTGAGCATGAGAGAATGTGAGCATGTGAGTGTGAGCATGAGAGAGTGTGGACATGTGAGAGTGTGAGCATGAGAGAGTGTGGGCATGAGAGAGTGTGAGCATGAGAGAGTGTGAGCATGTGAGTGTGAGCATGAGAGAGTGTGAACATGTGAGAGTGTGAGCATGAGAGAGTGTGGGCATGAGA
>CAUYQV010007224.1:0-37934 GCA_963574575.1 Galagoides demidoff
GGTCCCAGCTACTTGGGAGGCGGAGGCAGGAGACTCGCTTGAGCCCAGGAGTTGGAGGTTGCTATGAGCTGTGATGCCATGGCACTCTACCCAGGGGGATAGCTTGAGGCTCCGTCTCAAAAAAAAAAAAAAAAGAATACAGTATATAATACATATAACATGCAAAATAAAATAGAACCTCTGTAAGTTGACCACTCCAAGGGACTATAACAAATGGTCAACATACAGAGGTGGTCAGCACAAGGAACCAGGCCTACTGTACTGATATGTACATACGTGTATGTCTGGTTAATGAAAATGAGGTCAGCTTACGGAGGTGGTCGGAGGGAGGTGGTCAACTATGGAGGTGCCACTGTATGTGTTAATCAGCCGTTCATGTTATTGGTGAGGCTTCTTGACAGCAGTAGGCTATTAGTAAAGTTTTTAGGGAGTCAGAAATTATCAGCTGCTTGAGGAGTTGGCACCCCTAACCTCTGTGTTTTTCAAAGGTCAGCTGTTTATGTTGTAATAGAAGATAATCAATAGTCCAGCGTGGCTGTGTTAATTGCCAGATAAACGGTACTCACAACAGGCTTTAGGATGTGTGCAGGAGATGGCACTGGAAGTCATAATACTTTTTGCAGAACACCAGATTGTTTATTGTTTTGTTCTTAGAAAGCTGGCACTCAAGTGGGATAGATAGCAAGGAGAAAGCAAACAACATTTTAGGAAAAAAGTATAATTTAAAAAGCATAAAATTGAGAAAATTACCCAACCACAGTGACCTCAGCTGGATCACCTTAGGTTGTTTGCTTTGCAGTAGGGAATAGACCGCTGTGTTCTTTTGTAATGAGAGAACACACTGGTCTGACCAACAGAGCCTGAGCTTCCCAGGGAGGTGGAGAAGGCCTGGTGGAAGAGGCAGGGGCGGGCTCAGTGTCAGGTGCTTCCCTAGAAAGTAGAGGATTTTGAGTGGCAGTAGAAGAGCGGAGTGAGGAAGGTGGTTGATTCTAGGCAGGTGAGTGGATGTGTGATGATGGCCCAAAGGGCTAGGGTGGAGCTGGGCTTTCCAGGGAGCACCTGTTACTCAGTCTGGCTAGAATCTGGGCTAGCACTGGGAGTGTGGAGGAATAAGCAGAGAAATGCGGGCAAGGCTAAGGAATGTGGGGTTCATGTAGGCAAGTGGTTGTCACATTTTAGCGTGCACATTTCTCTTTTCAAGAGAAAGCTCAGAAAAATAGCACATAAAATTATGTTCTGGGATTACATTTCAGGTATCATGTGATGGGGTGATATGACACCCAGTGTGTCTGTAGGTGTGACAATGTCAACTCGTAGTAGAATCAGATTGCTGGGCCCTTCCTCTGAGATTCAGTAGGTTTGGAGTAGGGCCCCAGGACTTGAATGTCTAACAAGTTCCCGTAGTGTTGATACCGCTGGTCTGTGAAGTGCACTTTTTTGAGAACCACTCATAAACCGTGGAGGTATAGGACCAGTTTTTAGTAGGGGACAAGCTTTATGAAGTGATATAAGTGGTGGCCACTGGATGTGGCTGTAAGAACAATAACTCACTAAATCAGGTGGTTTTGTTCATAACCAACCTTGAGTCTTGGTAGATTTTTAGTTTCTGATGCTCAGACTGCTAACCAAAAATCTTTAAGGACATTGTATTTTGACAAACACAGGCTTCCTTGGAATGAAGTTGTCCCAACTCCAAATTAGGGGCTGTGGCCTAATAAAAGATTTTTATTTGCCTTATTGGAGAAGCATTCTAGAAAAATGCCATTTCTGTGCCTAAAGCATTGGGATTTTCAGAATGTTTTCATGAGGACACAGCCTGGAGTACTTGAATTTAAACCCTTTCTGGAAAATTTAGGCTGTATGATTATTGAGCCATAATGTTTTCTGACACTTTTTTTTTTTTTTGAGACCCCTATCCATTCTTCTCATACAGAAATATGGCTTCTCCAGGTGTGCATTTAACACTTGCTTCTTTGCAGCCAGGGGAAATTTTAGCTAAGGAAAAAAGCCCTCCTACCTTTGGTTTCAAAAGGTTTTGAAATGCTAATTCATAGCCATGAAATATTCTGACAGCCTGGAATGTTATTCAGGGCAATCAGGCACCTTGATTATTATAGAAGTGTGAAAGGTAAATTGCTGCTTCCCAAGAAGTCACTCAGCTTTTCAAGAGAAAGCTCAGAAAAATAGCACATAAAATTATGTTCAGGGATTACATTTCAGGTATCATGTGATGGGGTGATATGACACCCAGTGTGTCTGTAGGTGTGACAATGTCAACTCGTAGTAGAAATCTAACAGCATTTGCCAGCATTGCCCTTAAGTTAAAAAAAAAAAAGTACAAGGTTGTGGCAAACATCTTCAGGATTTGTTATATTCCTATCTAAAATCTGAAAGCACATCTTGAACTTTTACTTTTCCCATTTTCCACTAAGAAATCCTGCCTAAAGGTGAGACTGTCCGTATCTTTTATTTATCCTGTAGGTGAGTAGAGGCGATTAGCAGAGTGAAGATGATGTTTTAGCTGGGGCTGATGATGTGTGCCCCGAGGATGAAGCTGTTGTCACAGCCAGCTGCTCATGGGAATGACGGAAAACCATCTCATTCAATCTTCCATATTAGGTTTTATGTATGATTTAATTTTTTTCAATCATTAAATAAGAAATACAGAGTTATACAGGTCTCTTATTTGACTATGGCTTGTTCAAAGTCTAGCGGGTAGTTGTAGATTATTGGAGAAATAAGGGTTATGGAGCTTTGTAGGTGTGGGGACCAGTGCAAAGGTGTTCAGTCAGTAGTTATGTTTACTTGGCCACTCAGGGCCCTCATCAGCAGGGCCTCCATCCATGTCCTGCTGCACCTTCTCTCCTGGCCCCTCCTTCTCTAGGGGCCCTCCACATGTAGGAATTCACTGGGGACTCTTCCCCTCTCTTTATCTGACACATGCTCTCCGTAAATGATCTCACTCATTTCCCTGGCTTTCCATGAAGCTGTGCTTTGCCTCTCCTTTTTACCTCCAGCCCTGGCCTGTCTCCTGAGCTCAGCCCCTGCAGCTCCCCACCTCTGCCTGAGCATGGGTATCTAACGGGCACCTTAGACTGCTACGGGGAGAGCCATCCTGAATCCCTCTGTCATTCATTCCCCATATCCCATCAGGTCGCCCCCACATCTGATCAACATCCTCTCTTGGATCTATTTCATATCACCTCTTAAACTACCAAGTCAAGTTGCTGCCCCCCTGGATGGCTGTAGTAGCCCCTACCCTGGTTTCCTGCTTCCTCTAGTGTCCTGTTATATCCATTTGCACACCAACAGTGCTGTGATATGATTAAAAAGCAGCACCCTCTGCCTTAACCCCCCGAGTGGCTTCACTACAAACTCCTTTCCTGCTGCTCTGACTCCAGTTGGCCCCTCCTTGAGTCCTTGGCCACACAGTGACCACACGGCCCTCCCGTTCTTCCTGCTCTTCTCTCTTCCTTTGGCTGGTTTGTCCTCATCCCTCTGGTTTTAGCTCGGGTGCCTTACTCAGACACGCCATCCCTGACCACCTCATCTGACACTCACGTCACCATGGTCCCTTGTTTTCGTATTTGTCCACCCACTGGAGGCCTGTTTCCTGACAATAGACTGTACGAGCTGTTAGGACAGGTGCCGCTTCTGCATTGAGATGCCCTGCCTCAGTCCCTGGCCCAGGCCTCGGGACAGCATGTGAGCTCCACGTCACCCTGCAGTGGACAAAAGAAAGAGTGACTGACTACAGGCAGGACCCTGTGCTGGGCTTTTTGGCTTATCAAATTGTGGGGCTGTGCCCAGGTGTAAAGGAGGTGTGTGGAAATTTAATCATGTTACCACTTACTGACAGGTTCCAAGAAAAGTTAATTTGAACAAATTATTACAGTTAACAGAATTGACTGTAAGATGCACAAACTAATTTATCATTTTGCTAATTCTAGGTTCTCCATTGGAATATCTACTTTAATCCTGAGGTTATATCCACTTGTGTGTCTGGAGAGGGTATACATAAATATATGTGCAATATATACATGTAGGGGCATGGAGTAGAATGGACAATCCAATGTGGGTGTATTAACAAGACGCTAAAAATACAGTTGAAGTGAAATAATGTGTTAAATATGTATAAAATGCCATAATATTGTATTATTACATGATTAAGAAAATCACTAGTTGTATTAAAGATATCATAAGCCAGGCAATCGTGGTGGGCACCTGTAGTCCTGGCTACTTGGCAAGCTGAGGTCACTGTGGTGACCTCTGGGCAAAATAGTGAGGCCACATCTCCTGAAAAAAAGAAAAAGACATCATAGACTTGCATTAGTTGCTTTCAGTGTAGGTCGAACAGAGAAAATTCAATAGCAGATATACAGAATGGTGGAATCGAATCCATGGACTATGCAAGTAAGTAGTATTAAAAAATGGCACTGTTGAAGGAATGTGGATGGGTAATGACTCTTAAGGTGATTAACTACACTGTCAGTAGAGCATGAAAATTAATTATGAAGCAAGAATGCATATTTTGAATTTTCAAATGAGCCACAGAAGATAATAGATGCTTTGGATCTTAGTTTCTCTGAGCTTCCCATTACCATAGGATAAGTTTTCTTACACTACATATACCTGTTAGTGGAGTAAGGTGCATTTTATTTTGGTGCACTTCGGATACATTCATTCACACACTACTGTACATTTGGAACACTGCCACCAGAGCTGCCTTTCTTTAAGACCCTGAACCTCCATCCTTGTCACTCACAGAGTCAAGTGCTAATATCTTTGCCTGAAATTAAGTCTCTTCTTGGTCTATCCCAAACCCACCGATCTTCCTCATCTCTTTAGCTACCCTCCATGTACCACTGTGTTTGTGCTGTGGCAGTACCTTCAGGCCTGATCTCAGATCTTCCAGGCCCCTTTGTCTGTCTGGCCCCTGTACGATTGATGCAGGGGTGGGGATTCCGGGCTTGGGGATGAGTGGCAGATCCATCACCAGGAAGGCTCCCTGCTCAGGTGTGCAGCCTCGGGTGCAAACATGGACATTTGCTTCTACCTCTTGGAGTTCAGGTTTTGTCTCTAACCACAGTGCCTTAGTGCCTCCCAGAATGTCTCCCTCACCGGAGACACTTAATGAATGTTCATAGACTGGTTATCAGTGAATATCCAGGCTAAAAAGGGATTGATGAAGTTAGGGAAATACCTCTTCTTTGTGACTAGATTATTTTCTTTTTTTGTTTTTTTATAGGCCTTTTCTCATGTTACACCCTTGGAAAGGAACATTTGTCAGCTAAAGATTTCCAGAAGGGGATCTAAGACACAGGAAGGGGAATGGCTTGTTTCCAAACTACATAGCAGTGGTATATGGGATCTGACAATTAAGTTTGCAAACTCATCCTAGAAGAAAGTGCTGCATGCTTCATTGCTGAATATCACTACAGTCACTTTCAAAGTACTCCCCTTCGGAAGCCAGGCACCAATGCCAATGCCTAGTCCAACCTGCAAAGCAATTTTGGTACTTTTCTTCTGGAATGATTATCAGAACTATTGTCATATGGCATACACCAGTAACAACAACAATGATGAATGCCACTCAGTAAGACACCACCATGTGTTGACACAAACATAGTTGTGAGATGCTGATATGCCAAAGTTATGAAATCTTCCTGAATTGTTTGTACAGTGCTGCCAAGGTAAGGATATGGTGGCAAGTTCATGAACTTAATTGTCATACCTCATTTGATGACAGCTTTGATGGTCATTCCAGACAGAGTTCCAAAATTACTTGGAAGGGTGGACTAGGCACTGGAGTCAGTGCATAGTTTCCCAAGGTGAATATTTCAGAGTTGACTGTATGGTATTCAGCAATGAGGTATGTGACACTTTTTCTAGGATGAGTTCATGAATTTAATTGTCAGAGCCTGTAGACTGACCTCTAGCTCTCTTTATGACTATTGTCTTGGACCCTAGACATGCATTCCCCGCTCCGTGAGTATGGGTATCAGCTCATCTGCTCTTCAAAATAGGAAGCTGAGTTTTCCTATCTGTGCAAATAGCTTCTGGTTTCTAGCATGGCTTCTTCCACCATTTCTGGAGACCTAGTACTCTGTGTTGACGAATTTCACAATCCTGTGGGGATAGTGGGCTGCTAAAACACGTTTCCCAACTGTTTAATTGGAACCTTTTAGACACCAAGATCTCACTTCCCCTCCTAGGAATTTTCCTATTAAAACATTTTAAAGGTCTATTCAACTAGTTTATAGTTAATGGGAATTAAAAAAAAAATGAATGGAAATTAAGTTTGGGGGACCTTTCTTTATGGTCTTCTTTAATGATCAGTTTAATTTCCACTTTATTGGCCTTTTGTTATTCCAAAACACAAGAACGAACTTTTTTTTTTTCCTTTCATATTTCGTAATGAGGAAACCCTCAGCAGAGTCTGCATATAAGCTATTTTGGTTTGACTATGGATTAATCACTTTCACTGTGTTAAAAACAAAATAATGGAGCCAAGGTCATTTCCTTTTCAAAAGGGTGTTGAGTCTTCTTGAGCATTAAACCTTAAACCTCTCATGTTCTTCACCTTGGAGGCCTTGCCTTGTCTGCATGTTAGGGTCTCAGCTTCTCGTCACCAGCTGGGATTTGGGACAGAAGGATGAAGAAGTGGTGCCAGTTGCTTCTAAGGAAAAGACTAGTGAGGTTGACCCGACATTCACAGAATGTTTGAAGTGTTGGTCTCCTATTTGTGACTGTGATGTAGTCTACCTTACTCTTTTTTCACCAGTTTATCAAGACCCTGTGTCATGTCAGAGGCCAAATGAACCACTTACAAATCATTCTCCTGAAAAGAATTTGGTGGTTATCCTGGAAGGAAGCGGGAAGCCTTTTGGGGGGAAAGGGTGAGTGTGGCTAGCGATGATCCCCAGCACACAGTGGAGAGCTTTCACAGGCGGGCACACAGGGTCTCTTGAACTTCTTCTTAGTAGGCTATGTAGCCTAGTGGAGTAGGAGGTCGTGCCATATTGACAAACCCTAGTTCTACCACTTACTAACAATGTGACTATAGGTTGGACATGGTGACTCACACCTATAATCCCAACACTCTTGGAGGCTGAGGTGGGTGGACTGCCTGAGCTCAAACAGTTTTGAGACCAGCCCAAGCAAGAGTGAGACCCTGTCTCTAAAAAAATAGCCAGGCATTGTGGCAGGTTCCTGTAGTCCCAGCTACTCGGGAACCTGAGATAAGAGTTTGAGGTTGCTGTGAGCTATGATGCCACAGCACTCTACCCAGGGCGATGCAGTGAGACTCTGTCTCAAAAACGAAAACAATGTGACTTTGAGCATGTTTCTCAGCCACTCTGTGACTCAGTTTCTCCTGTCTCTTAGAGGTGGTAATAATGCCACTCCCATGTAACTGCTGTTAAATGAGTTAATTTGAGTGCTTGACAAGTGTTAGCTCTGAGTTTTCTGGTTGGATTTTGCTTCAGCCACTGATTAGGACTACCCAGAAAATTTCTCCCTCTAGAAAAGAAAGTGGTTTACTTTTATCCAAACTCATGTCATTATTTAGAGAGGTCATAGAGATATGCAGGAAGTAGACTCAAGCAGTCATAGTTCTTGAGGCTCAACCCCATGAGACTTTGGAACAGTGAAGCATTGTGAAAAGATGGAGTTGGAACCTCAGTCTCCTGCCTCCTGGTCCAGCGCTGTTACCATGAATCTAAGCTGCCACTGATTTGATGCTCACTTTTAAAATACGTGTGCTTTGGGAAGCAGAGTCATCATTTGTGGGGGCTGGACCCACGATTGGGTCTTCCCCAAGATTTCTGGGATACACTGTTCTTGTGTTGTGTGACCGGCACGTTGCTTCCCACAGAGCCCTTCTGTGGTCTGCAGCGCTCCCCACTCCCCGCAGACCTCACTTCCTCCAACCTCTTGGAACTTTCTGGATTGAGAGAATAGCCACAAACCACAGAGGCTGGAGTGCTGAGAAATCCAGCTCTTTTTCACCTCCGTCAGCTGCCACGAGGGAGCCTGCTCTCTCTGGGGACACAGATCTATTTTTGGTATAACACGTATCGATGGAACACTGATACACTTGGACAGAATGATTTTCTTTAACATTTCTCAAGCATTCAAAAAGCAGCCTCTGGAACTGCCGTATTAAGCTCCTGACATGGTCCAAGGCTTGCTCTAAGCCTGTTTTGATCACTTTTCTGTAATAATATAATGGTATCTCTTCACATTCCCTGTAATTAGATTCCATAATCCCTTCATTCTACTCTGTCTGACCTTTATCTTAAATTAAATTTTTTAATATGAAGTTTAAAAGCACAAAAGCCCATAAAAATGTATTTGCAGAGAAAAAAATATACTAAAGTGAATTATAGTTTCTAAGCCCCAGACTTGCCATGCCCCATGGAGGCCAGAGGACTTGGCTTAGCCTGCACCTGGGTCTGCTTGTACAGCAGCAGGGAAAGGGTGTGCCCACCTGCCTGCCTGGGCAGCAGGAGACTCTACCCCTGTTGTCTTGTGGGACCAACAATGCTGGGTTGTTTTCCCTACACTCTAGAGAGGCACTAAAACTGCAAACATTTGCCTCCGAAGTCACATCCAGGATGTTTCCCTCTAGAATTCCTAAGACGTTCTGAGTCCCAGTTTGCTATCAGAGTGGGTGATGGAGGTGTGAGACCTTGCCTTATATGACACAGTGGTCCTTACGTGTCACAGCCCCTGGAGGATGCTGCAGGTTCAGGGTGCCTGCCGAGGGGCAAGCGATGCTGCCTTTGTGGAGTCTGGAGCAGATACGCTGGCCTAAGGGATGTGGGGGAAGTCAGGGCCAGGAACCAGAGCTCTGCCCTCTGCATGGCTGAGATCTAGCAAGATGCTTCTTGAGCAGAAGTCCCATGGGGGGTCACCTTCCCTATGTCACCCATCACTTCCTGGGGGTCTGTGTGAAGTCTCCGGCCTCAGCTTTCCAGCTTCACACCATCCCCCTCCCCGGTGGCCCTGGAGCCTGGGTTATTTGCTGTTTTTTCAAGTGAGCACCACACCCTTGGACTGTCTGCCAAGAAGGACCATTGTTCATGAGAATTCCTCCCTGGTTCCAGCTAACCCTTAGATGCACTATTCTGGTTTTGTGGCCCTGAATTCTTCTGTTTTTTTCTTGCCTTCTCTCAACCGGCCTTCTCATTAAACTTCACTTTGTTTCCCATAAGTCTTTCTGAGCGATAGCAGGGGTGTGGAGGTGAAGCTCTTCAGGAAAATCAAAAGGAGACCTGCCTGGTGTCCAAAGCAGCGTGGCATCCTGGCCTTGGAGAGGAGGCGGGGAGGTCCCCGAGCCGAGGCAGAGGAGGCTGTCAGGTGACCTAACTTGGGGTACACCACCGAGCAGTGGGAAATGAGTGGGAGGCGAGGGGTGGGGTGGGAATAAGAAGGAGGGGAAGGTAGACTAAAGAATGAAAACTGATATTTCTCCCCCAGAATTGAGCTGATTAACCTGTAGAAAATGGAGGCCCTGCCAAGCCCAACTTCCTTGTTTCCAGAAACCTTGGCACAGAGGCCCCATTTCTGGCAGAGAGGCCCATCCTCAACAGGGGAACCAGCAAAGCAGCTGCTGTGATTTTCTTTTTCCTCTCATTTCTGGCAATCCCGAATGGGACTGTTTACTTTTTTCTTCCCTTTCCTTCCCCACCCTCCTGTAGCAGGGAGTTGGTTCTGGTTAATGTTGAAGATCATAACATGATTACCCCAAAGTCTCATGAAATTAAATCACTTTTCTTCAAAGAGAAAGGGGTGGGGGGGCTGTCTGGCTGGTAGGCCAGCGAGGGACGAGCGGATATTGAAAGCAGGCTGGCAGCTGCGCTTCACTTCGCACGGCAGAGGCCCGGCGAGGCCCCAGCAGCCGTGCACGGGGACCAGCCTTGCAAACAGTGGCTCAGAGGAGTAGCATCTCCCACCTGGGCTCCAGACACCTGTCTGCTGAGTGCAGAGACTTGGAGGTGGGAATCAGGAGGTGGGTGGAGGTGGGCGCCAGGTGGTTCAGAGAGCTGAACCTGAACTTGAATCATCTGGGAAGAAATTGAACTCGTTGAGCAAGTCCCTGGGAGAGTTCTCTGTCACCTCCTACCCTGAGAGTTAGTTCATCAGGTCAGGGCACAAATTTTAGGGCACTTTTCCCATCAGAATAGCCCAGGATGGAAATCTTTGTCTCCACAGGCAAAGCACTAACTCCAGTGGTGGGCTGGCCTAGGGAGCGGGGGTGGGGCGCACATGTATCTTTCCTGGGATCAGATTTTCCCAGATTCATTAGACTTTATAGGTTGAGAGGACCCTAGAGAGCACCCAGGGCAGGAATCCCTCCCACCCTGTACACTTAACCCCAGTGAAGAATGCTCAGTCTCTGCTTCATCCCTTCCAGGGGTGAGCGTCCACTCTCTTGAAAGGCCAGTTCTTGGACAGAAAATTTGGGAATTGCATCTGTTGATCCAGGTCGTGCCTTCTAGGGACTTGGACAATAGTGGCTTGGTTGGTGCCGGGCTTGGAAAATGCTTTCTGTGAATGTAGCTTTCTCTTTAGCATGGGCAGCCTGTTGGGTTCCTCAGGTCTCTTTGGTGTGGCAGGCTCAGCCCTCTCCTTTGGGTGTTTCTTTGGGCCATTGCCCATAGTTTTGCAAGGGAAACAGAAATGTGGGATGCCACATAGAAACAGGTCCTGGTAGATGCCTGATTCTTGTGAACAGCGTCCTAGCTGCCTGACCTCTTTGTTTGGCAGTGACCAGCCCTGGAGGTCCAAGGATCAGTGGACGTGTTGAATGAAGACTTTAGAGGAATGATCTGCTGGTACCTAGAATTAGCACCAGGTAGACAATGAAGGGAACACTTGGGGAAGGCAGTGGTGCTGGCCACTGGTGGCATGAAAATTGAACCAGCGCGGGAAGGAAACTTAACATTTTTGAGATGGCTTCCCGCAAGACAGTGTGTAAGTTCAGCATCTGCATTTTTCTGAGGCATTAGGGATGGGATGCGGCCAGTTCTATTGGTTGGAGCTTGGTGCTGTGACTCATTCTCATCAAGGGTCGCTGAGAGTCTCTCTGCGCGTGGCCTTGGGCTGAACTCCTCACCTGGCCAGCCTTCTCGAAAATGTGTGTCATTCCCTTGCAAAGCAGAGCCATGGAGTGGGTGAGTGAGTGTGCAGATCAGTGGAAATTCATCTCCACCAATGGAAAAACAGCTCCAAGTTCATGATTTGTTGGTTTCAGAGGTGTGACTGCAAAGAATGGAGCTGACTTTTTTTGTTTTTCACCGAACAGACCCAAGTGGACAGGTCCAGATGAGTGTCCTATCCACTTTAGTAGCCGCCTTGGGAGGCAAAACACTTCTTCCACTGGCCTGGAGGACCGTTTTACCAGCCCCATGGGGTGAAAGCCAGCCTTGTTACTTCACAACCACAGTCAGCTTTTATCCAAAAATAACATCTCCCAAACTTGATCCTTCAGCCTATTCACCAGATTTGACACCCAGGGGATGGGGCTGGGTGCAAAAGTCCTGTCCAGATCCAAGGGGTGAGTAGCTGCCACCTTCTGGGATATTCAGAAGTCCTTGAGCGCAGCTCCCAAAGACAAGTCTCAGAAGTGTTTTGGACAGTGGTGGGACTGTTGGAATAAATGAGCAGTCTTCACCCTACTTTTCCCAATACCCAAAAGGTCTTACCCAAAAGAATGTGTGGATGTGGATGTGGAATGCACTATCTTGTTAGAGACCCAAGCTCACCCTGTTGTTTTTGGTTTGTGTTCCAGAGTCTCTTTAAGAGGCGATATAGTAGGAAAGCCTACCACTGTGTGTCAAATGCTGCACCATTCTGAGTACTTCAGAAAGCTAGATAAAATGAAGCCTTTTTTCATAATAAAAATTAAGACTTAAAAAAACAAATTAAAATAAAAGGAGGCAATATAGTGCAGTGATTAAGAGCATGGACTCTGGAGCCAAACTACCTGGAGTTCAAATCCCAGTCCCATTACTTAAAGATGGCATGGTCTTGGTCAAGTTACCTATTCTGTCTGTGCCTTCATTTATTTCTCTACATGAATAAAGCGGAGCTTTATGAGAGTCCTATCTGGTTGGTGTTAGATTGAGGTGACCTTGGTAGGTGGCAGGAATGAAAGGGAAGGGCCTGTCAGCACCTTCTAGTTCATTGTCATTGCCTCCCTTAGCTGCCTTGGGAGAAGGAGGTTTTGAGAGCCTCTGGGACTGCAGACCTGTGGCCTCAGGCTAGGACTGTGTGTAGCCCTGGAGGTGTGACCTGGGCCGGTCCCTGCACTGCAAGGAAGAAGCTGCACAGACGTGAGGGGGAAAACACGTTTACTTAGGGAACAAAACACAGACACAAACAAAAACAAAACCACTCCCCCCAAACAACACACCGTAGAATTGGTCAATGCTTAGCAAACTCTTTTAGTTAGCAAAATTGTGCATGGAACCTAAGTAGATGGAGCAAGAGAAAGCTCGCCATGGGCTGGTCATCACCCCTCAACCCCAGGTAGCCCTTGCAGTGAGACCACTAAATCCTGGGAGCCCTGGAGGTAGTTTTAAAAAATCGCTGGTCAGGGAGATGAAGCGATTCCCCAAGGTCCCTCTGCTGGCCACACTTGCGGAAGCTGATTTGACAGCCTAATTTTTTTGGAAGACACACAATGCCACCCTGCCCTTTAAGCCTTGTGACAGCCACTACCCTCATTGACGAAAGGGAGGCCCTATGTCCAGGTGGAGTCTGCAGAGTCCTTCATCCACCTCCCCGCACACACTGACCACAGCTGGGGATTCCTTTAAGGCAGAGGGATGGGAATGCCTGGACATGTCCACTTTAGGGTCCCTACTTGAGCGTACAGTCTCTTAGCCTTCAGCATATCTAATAATTAAGAATCCAATGGAAGGCCAGGTGCGGTGGCTCACACCTGTAATCCCAGCACTCTGGGAGGCCAAGGCCAGTGGATTGCTTGAGCTCAGAAGTTGGGAGACCAGCCTGAGCAAGAGTGAGACCCCGTCTCTAAAACTAGCTGGGCATTTTGGCGGATTTCTGTAGTCCCAGCTACTCAGTAGCCTGAGGCAAGAGGATCACTTAAGCCCAAGAGTTTGAGATTGCTGTGAGTTACCTCTCCATGGCACTATACTGAAGGCAATAAAGTGAGACTGTCTCAAAAAAAAAAAGAAAAAAAAATCCAACAGAAATGTACAGAACCACAGACTCTGCATTGTTATTTGTGATTTAAGTAGGGTGTTTTGACAGTTATTTTTACCTTTGTCAGCCACCTGCCACCACCCAGGAGTAGGTGACTCTAACTGAGGACCCAGGTCCTGTCTCCTGGCTTCATACTGTCAGAGGTACTTTCTTGCTGGGTGGTGGTGACACATGCCCTGCACTTATTCTAAAAAATCTAGTGTAGACCCATCATCATTTTCCTGTGTCTGTGTGATTTAGAGTATGTCCAGTTTGGTGTCCAGTTTGGTGTCTGGATTGTGAATCTGGCATTTTGCTCATATTGAAGCAGAGGGGAGGATTGTGTTTGTGAAGCTGAACCTTGGCCATGCTGCTGCTTTGCCTGTTCTCCTTCCTGGAAATGTGTGTGGCCTCATCCTGCGGCAGGTGATACTCAGACACACCTGCGAGTGTCAGATTGGCCATGTTCTCATCTTGGAATTAACCAAGGAGGAGACAGAGGAAAGAGCTAATGATAGGTGGAGATACATTGTCTCCAAAACGAGGACAACCAGCCCCAACTTTCCAGTTGGAAATAGAAAGATTTAAAAGGAAAAAAAAAAAAGAAAAAAGAGAGAAAAGAAATAGAAGTAATGATGTAGGTTTTGGCCAGGAAGAGGGACAGGGTTTAGGGCTACATGATGTTTGAGGAGCAGACCCAGGAGAACAGAAGTTCAGATAAATTAGAGGTGAGAGCGAGGGCATCCAGAGGCAACAGGACGTTGGAGGTGGACCAGTGGGCTGGGAATCAAAAGCCCTGGTTGCCAGTTCAGGCCACACCACCTGCTCATTTTAGCACTTGGAGGAAGTCATGTCACCTTTCTGAGCCCCAGTGTCCTCACCTGTAGAATGGAGATAATAATCCCACTTCCTTCATAAGGTAGTTGTGATGACCAAATGGACTAAGACAAAGAGGACACCCTCTATTTAGTGCTCTGTGAATAATAATAATAGATACAGTGGACCTGTTACAAACAAGTGGGGAAAGTCTGGGAAGATGAACTTTAATTGCTAATAAACTATCCAGGAACATTGGAGAGATAGTAGAGGGGTTATTGGAGGAAATTCAAGGCAGAGGAAATGTCATATCAACCACTAATTTCTCTAGTTTATCTGAGGTATCCAAAACCTCAGCCAGGCAGGAGAGCAAAGGATCCCTCAAGTGGGCGTGGCAAGGCTGATGCTCAGTGAACATCTGTTGGTCATCAGTTTCTGTGGAGCCCAGGGAGAGGGTATGGAGGTTTGCCATGACAGGTTTAATTATCATTACTCTTGTGTTCCCACTCCAGAACAGTAGTTAAGCACCCCTTGTCAACCCTTAGTATTCTGTTTAATTTGTCCATCCATCCACCGGTTGGTCTATCCAGTCATTGCTCTGCCTCAGCACTGGAGTTCTGAGGGATGAAGCTATAGTGGTGAGCAGAAGAGCATGGTCCCTTGCCTTTCTGGAGCTCAGAGTCTAGTATGGAATTAGACAAGTGGGTGTCCTAAGCTGCAACAGAGCATCAGGGGAGGCACAAGTTGCTGTCTGGATCCTAGACAGCACCTCCCTGGGGTTGGGCAGAGGGGTGGTTAGGAAAAACTTTTGGGAGGAGAGACAGGGAGGAGTCACCTGGATGAAAGGGGGGCGCAGGGCCAAAGATGCAAGAAAGTGTGGCACACAGGCTGGTACAGCTTGGAGTGTGTGCAGGGTAAAGCATAAATACCCTGCCCCCTGGCATCTCTGTATTTTATAGATGAGGCCCTGGGAGTCTACTTGGATTCTGGCAGAAATTTAGTTAGCTCCAGCCTTACCACATTGCAGAGGAGCTTTTATTCTTAATTTGTCTTTATGGCTGAGGTTTTATGTTCCAGAACACAGTATGTCCACCATCTCCCTCTCTAGAAGGAGTTAACCAGGGTACCTGGGCCTAATCTTTGGGCCCAGCCTGTGGGTTTCTGGGATAGACATACTACTGCCCCTGCAGTGTCCCTGAGGAAAACTTGATCACCTAAGTTGCTCTTCTGAGCATCTCAGAGATGTGCCACAGAGTCTCCTGGGGTTATACATGAGCCTTTAGAGAGGAGCCAGAGGATGGGTAGATCTGAGTTCACATTCTCGCATTTCCACTTACCAGCCATGTGACCTGGGGAGTTTGCCTTTCTGAGTGCTGTAAAGCGTGGATGGTAAAGTCCATTGCCTCCTGGGATTTTTGTAAGGATTATGGGATGCAGTATACAGAAGGCAGAGGGTGCTATCAACAGTTATTAGAATAAAATTTAGTCTAAGGGAGGAAAATCCTGGGAAGGAAGAAGAGAAACCACCAGGAACTGGTGAATTCTCAACCTGCAGAGAGCTCCTATTTTTGTCATGTACAAGGAGCAAGAGCTGAGTTGAGATGTGGATCCAGCAGAGTGCTCATTTAGCCATCCCCTGCCCTATGAGACTCTTGTCCCTGAAACCTGGGGAATGGTTGTTCCCTACCCCACTAGGGGCTCAGACCTCAGCACACGTAGCACAGTCCCAGGAATCAGGGATGAAATCGTCACCGGAGGACGTTAGTGACCGTGGGCCAGACGCCTGTGTTTTGCGGATTAGAAAATTGTGGCTTAGAAAATTCAACAAATATGCCAGCCAGCGGGTATTTATGAAGCGCACACTGCAGGAGTTCCTCTCCTTATCTGTGGTTTCCTTTTCTGAGGTCTCAGTTACCTGCTGTTAACTGTGGTCTGAAAATATTCAATGGAAAATTCCAGAAATAAATAGTTTGTTAAGTTTTAAATTGCATGTCATGATGAGTAGCATGACGACGTCTCACACCGTCCCGCTCCATCTGCCTGGGTTTCAAATCCTGTCTCTGTCCAGCATTTCCAAACTGGGTACACCACCCGTCCAGCAGTCGCTGTTAAAATATCACTGTGATTGTGTTCAAGTAACCCTTATTGGATTTCATAATGTTTCCAAAGCACATTATACTGTGCCTAGATTTAAAAATTGAACTTTATCACAGGCACATCTGTAAAGGAAAAAACAGTAAATAAAGGTTTTGGTACTATCTGCAGTTTCAGGCAGCCACTGGGGTTCTTGGAATATGCCCCCATAGATAAGGGGGGACGTCTGTGTGTGGCAGGCCTGGTTTGGGGTGTTTGGGAGACATCAGTGAGTCAGGCAGACAAAAAGTCAGCCTGGAGCTGCTGTTCTGGAGAAGTGACGCAGATTGCTCAAGGTGACAGGGTTATGTTCCCTTTCCAGGCTTCTCTTTTCCTTGAAACCCATTCTTTTGGAGTACACAGAAACTGGCTTGGGAGGTCCAGGGTTATATTTGCTAGAGAGGAATGCTACATCTAGGAACGTTCCTGGCGGCTTCTACAATTCTCACAGCTCTATAGCTGTCCTCTTGCCCCCAACCACATCCATCCCTGGACCTGGGAGAGCAGATCCCTGGTAGAAACAGGCCCCGAAAGGGCGAGGAAGCCAGAGCTTGAGGGGCACAGCTCTTGGATCCTTTGTGTAGCCTGGAGCTGAGGTTGTGACTGACGGGTGTCTTCTGCAGATGGCTGCACTGTGGGAGCAGACCCCTCCTGAGGATGGTGGGGTTGCTGTTCTTGGGGGTGACAGTGCCCAGGGGCTGAGCTGCCCTTACTGGTGCATCATCTCCTGTCCACTCTGCTTGCTTCTTTGGCATCAAATTCAACTTCCAGGCTTTGCAGAGCTCTTTTCTCCCCCACCTTGTGGCTTTGATGGTAATCAGCATCTCTCTTTTCTTGAAGACTATCCTTTCCTCTAGGCCCCACCCCGCCCCCAGCTGCTTTTGGGCCCTGAAGATGTGGTTCCACAGGCTGCCAGTGGCTGAGTTTCCTGGCTCCCTGAGACTTCCCCAGTTTCTTTAGCACATGTTGAAACTTTTTAAATGAGGTAACCTGTGACCTTAGTATTCCTGCTTGAGCTCCCTTTGGGCACACAACCTCTCTTCGTTTTGCATTTCTTCCCTCAGCCCTGCTCTGTGTCCCTCCTAGGCTCGTCCTTCTTCTGCTTCTGAAAGGCAGGCACCTTTGTGGTGAACTTGCCTTCCACAGGGCCCTCTTTCTGTAATTCAGGTCTCAAAGACTCCATGTTTCCTTAGGTACACTTTGAGTTGAGAGGTAGATGGTTCCACTTATCCATCTGCATTCTGTTCCTTCTTGAAACATCCAATATCATTATCTCTATGTTTGTGATATCGTAAAATACATGTTTGGTCTTCCTCCCTGTTTTCTTGGCACACAATGCTTGAAATCCTTGGAATCATCAGAGTGATAAGTTTCTTGTCTGTGCTAGTGACTGACTGATGGCAGGCAGCCCTGAAGTAGCTTTGGGACGACCTGACTGGTTACTCTCAAGACCAAGGCAGGATTAGAGGTTGGGACTTTCAGCCTTCACCCCACCTTTAGTGCAGGGAGAGGGGCTGAAATTTGATTCAGTCCCCAGGGGCCAATGATTGAATCAATCATGTCTTTGTAATAGATCCTCCATTAAAACTCAGTAGGACAGGTTCGGAGAGTTCCAGATAGCTGAACACGTGGAGGTTCTGAGAGGGTGGTGCACCCAGGAAGGGTGGTGCTCCCTCAGGGCTTGCCCTGCGCGTCTCTTAATCTGTATCCTTTGTGATCCCCCTTATGATAAATGGGTAAATGTAAGTGAAGCATTTCCCTGAGTTCTGTGACCCCCTCTAGCAAAATAATCAAGCCCAAGGAGGGGCCTGTAGGAACCCCAATTTATAGCTTGTTGATGATAATCAGGTAAAACAACCCGAGGCTTGTGACTGGCTCCATAGCAGGGGGCATCTTGTGGGACTGAGCCCCCCTCCTGTGGAATCTGACCCTGTCTCCTGGTGGACAGAATCAGAATTGAGCTGCCACAGAACTCGGTGATTGGTTGTTGATGAGGAGAAATTCCCACTCACTTCTTTGTGACCAGAGGTCACAGAAATCTTCTGTGTGGATTGCCGTGGGATGAGGAGAAACAGCGTTTCCTACAGACTGGTTAACCAAAACATACTTCCTCTGTGGTCGTCTCTCTTTGTGCCGAGAGAGTCACCCAGGAGCCCCATCTTGCTCCCTGACTCCTCAGCCATCGCTCCATCTTGTCTGTTATCTCTGTGCCATGTTCCATTTGCACCTTGGCATTCACTTTACCCTCACCCAAGCTCTGTTCACGCAGAGACCTCACCACCCTCTCACCCTCCACTCCCAGCTGCCCCCCCCACGTCCATGCCTACTGCCTACTTGCTTCTGTCAAGACATGTCAAGAAGGAAACCGACCTGCCAGCTCAGAGAGTTCCAGCCTCGGGCCAGCCTTTCTTGACATTTCACTTTTGAGGGGGAGATTTCTGAGAAGCCAGTACAGTTGTGAATGGCCGGAAGCTGGGGTGTGTGGGGAGGGATGGCCATAGGGTAAGCTCCTTAAAGTCCTGAGGTTGAAGCCAGTGGTTAGCTGGACAATCAACTAAGTCAGATAAATATTTACATATTTAGTTTTAACTTGCAACCAAGTTTTGATGCAGGGCCAACGTTTTTTTCTGCTGGCAGGTTCTGTGTCGTGTGTCTTGCAAAAACCTTACCCACGACACTTGTCTAGTCTCCAGTTTGTTTTATGAAAGTGAAGTGATTTCTCCAAGAAGCTTGGGAAGTTATCTGAGTTCAGAATCTTGTATTTCTTTTCTTTTTCGTTTTTATGATTTCCTCTCAGTCTTTTTCCAGATATCTCCTCCGCATCTCGTTTGACAGCACTTCTTTTGTAAATGCAGCAACTGGCTTTTGTTGAGTCTTTACAGTTGAGTTTTCAAGGAGACATGCGGTTTTCCATGCAGTTTTCCATAAACTAAGAACACACACAGCTGCCTGGGGAGAGCAGTGGCCCTGGGGCCTGAGGCGGAGACCCAGGAGCTGTGAGCAGTCGCTGCCTGCCATGGACTCTGCCGGTGGGCTTCACTGAGAAGGCGGGGAATACATGTTACTTGGTGAGTGCTCCAAGAAGAGATGGGTCATGAGAGTTTTATTTATTTATTTTTTAATTTGGATGACGGAATTAGTTTATGAATTATCTTGAATGGCTAAAATGATGGAACCAACCTAATCAGATGAAAAATGGTGTGTGTGGGGGGGAAGGTCTGAAATTCTTTCCATAGGTCTAACACATGAATTGCACTATCACTGTGAAATGGACTCATGTTATTACAAACTTAAGGGTTTTAGGCGAAGGGAGGATTTATATGAGTCAACCATGGGATGTGGTTGCCTAAGGAGGCCATTGCGGTCCTTGCTCACATAGCTGGCTGGTACCTAGAAACATGCCCCTCTGCTCCTCAGGGTCCTGCCACTGGTCTTGGGGCATTTTCTGGAGTTTGTATAATCTAATCAGGCCAATCTGTGATTGATTACATCCTCCTTGTCATATGATTGATGAGTGCGCAGCATTCCCCTGGCTATAGGAGTTGGATCCGAAATGGACTTGTGACCTGGTTTGGTCTCATGAGTCATGAGGGAACGCAGGCTGAAGGCTTTATGCATAAGGTATCTAACTCTTAGGAGGGAGATTCTGGAAACCAGCCCTCTTTCTTACTGTGGATGGTATGGGGATGTGAAGCCCAGAACTGCTGCATCCATTTTGCTACCATGAGGAACACTCACAGTAGGTGCAAATGAAACATTGCACACACATCATGTGATACTGAGACCACGGAGGCCTGATTGAAGAACCAAATTCTTGATCACATCACCAAATGAAACCAGCTCTCCCTCCAGACCTTCAGTCACTGAAGCCCATACAGTTTAAGCCATTTTGGGTCAAGTTTTCTGTTACTTGGCATATAGTCTGAAGGGTTTTAGTTGAAAGGAGGATTTTATTTGAGTCAACCAGCATATATGGCTGCCAAAGGAAGCCAGTATACTCTTCAGTCATCATGGCTGTCTGGTGTCTAGAGACACAGTTGCCCCACAGTGGCATGAGACGAGACCTTCACTTCCCAGGAAAGAGAGATGTACTTACAATATTGCGTTTGCTTCTGGGCCCTGGCCTTTCAGAGGTAGGTGAGGAACTGTAGAGTGGCTGATGAAGGGCTGTTGCTCTAGGAAGGGGATTGTGATGATCCATTTTGTGTATAATCCATGACAGAACAGCCTTAAAGGGAAAACTCACCAAATCCATTTCTAAAAGGTTTGTAGAAATGCAGCCTTGTTAACTTCTTGGGAGCACATGTGGGACGGGATACACTTGTAGCTTTCATGAACGTGCTGAGAATAGGGAGAGAAAATTTTCACAAGGGCACAGGATGATGTGAATAAAAGGAAGCCGCTTTCTGTAGTCAGGAAACCCAAACCCCAAACTGTCATCATTCCAGTGTAGAAAAAGCCACCAGAATGTTGTTTTCACAAGATGCTGTGGCAGGGTGGCTCTTGGTGGTGGGGAATGGCTCATTGCAGATTTCCTTGTGAGGAGTGGAGTCCCGTGAGCAGTGGCTCCTTTTCCCTGCTCTGTTTCAGAGCAGTTGATGGAAGGAGACCTGTGGACTTTCTGCGCCTCATTCCACAGCCTCCCCGTGGACCTCTGTAGCTTTGGTTTTGTTCTTCACCGCTTTTAACATTTCTTTCTGCTCCTTAGAGCAACAGGAGCGAAGCCTAACACCCCATACCAGGATGCTTTAGAAACAGACAAAAAAAAAAAAAAAGGAGGCTCTGTGACTTGGGCAAGG
The DNA here is from genome assembly GCA_963574575.1 of Galagoides demidoff. NCBI lineage: Eukaryota > Metazoa > Chordata > Mammalia > Primates > Galagidae > Galagoides > Galagoides demidoff. The sequence goes on from CAUYQV010007224.1 coordinate 20,964, forward strand.
ACCTCCGGGTTAGCTGTCAGCTTAATTACCGGAACCCAGAGTCTTTAAGACCCACCAGCTCAAGCCTGCTGGATGCTTATTTCTCTCACTTCCTGGCTGGGAGGTGAGGGTGGGTTGGGTGTGCTGGAAGCTCAGTGCCATGTGCCATCAAGGACAGGACCCAGCCTTCTGTTTCATTCTTCCCCTCTCTGGGATGTCATCCTCATCTTCATGGTGGAAGTGGGTCCCCCAGTACCCTGTCTTAATTCCAACCTGCCAGAAGAGGGAAAGAGAGGAAGGGGAGAGAGAATAATTTCCTCTAAGGAGTCACGGTGGGAGTTGCATGTGTCATTTCCACTCGTGTTCCATAACCTTAAGCTTCATCATGTGGCTGTGCCTAGCTACAGTGTGGAAAGTGTGGCCTCTAAGTGCATGGCCATGTGGCCTGTACCTTAAAGGAGGTGGGGGATGGATACTGGCAACCATGAGATTCTCTGTTATAGCACTGCAGTTCCTGAGTCTACAGAACAGGGTCCACGGGATTGCCAACTGTCCCTCCAGCCTTAGTCTCAGTGACCTCATCTGTGAAATGGAAATAACAAAAGTGCTGACCTCAGTGACTCGTGTAGGAAAGGACTTCAGACAGGGTCCATGCACAGTCAGGTACTCAGATGACAGTGGCTCTTATGGCTCTTCTCATCCCGCCAATCAGCAAATAGGTTTGGAGCACCTTCTGTGTGCCAGGCATGTTCAAGGTGCAGGAGATTCAGCAGAGAGCAAACAAGACAAAGGCCACAGTTCTCATAGCTCAGGCTCTGGTGGGCAGACAGAGGGGCACGCTCGTGAGCTGCCTCCTCTTCTCACCACTGCCCTCCTCCCTGGCTCTCCCTGCTACCACCCATGCTCTCCTTGGCATTTTCAAGTCAGGGCTTTTTGTAGGAGTCTCCCAGATGGTCTCTTGCAGGAAGCAGTGGAAGCTATGTGAGATTCATTTCTTCCCCAACTGATAATTTAACTAAAGTCATTTCATAAAACCTAGGCCATTCTATATTATTTTAATGATTTTTTTTTAATGGTAGCAAGTGGAAGTGTAGGGAGGCAAGTTGTCATGGTGTCTTAATAAATAAAAACAAACAAATATTAAAGTCCTTCAGCTGGTGTTTCTTGAGCATCTTTCTCATGCTGGTCTTTATGCTAAATGGTGGAAATACAGTGGAGACCACCACAGGGGTCCTGCCCTCAAGACACTCACTCTGCAGGGGAATGTAAGCAACAACCACAATATAGAGCTGTCAGTGCCCCTGAGGGGCCAGAATAGGTGCTGTGGAAGCAGGGGGAAGAGGCACCTGAGCCAGTAGTGAGGCAGGGTCAGGAAAGGCTTCCTGGAGGAAGTGAAGTCGTCATCAACAGATCATCACCCTGAGCGCCTTCATTAACTACCATCATTGTCCTGCTGGCTGTCATCATCATCGGCATCACTCTCCTCTTCCTTGTTCTTCATCACCACCAGCTTCACCGTCATCACCACCAGCACAGCTGGCATTGGTTGACCACCTCTACACGCCTGGTGTTGTGTGGAAGTTCTACCCACACAGTGGCTCATTAATTCTCATCGTGACTCTATGAAGTCAAGTTGTCACTCTGATTTTAGAGCTGAGGAAACGAAGCTCATGAAGATGAAGACGACTTGACTGAGGTCACCACACGGCAAGCTTCGCAGGGTCAGACTCAGCATTCAAGCCCATGGGAGCTGTTTGTTCCGGCACCTTACTCCACCCAACACACTATAAAGGGCGAGTGGGGGTGGGCCAGGTCCTCTAGGGTCAGGAAGGGGATTGGGAGCATTCTGGGGAGAGGGAGACACAGCAGAGGGCCTCAGAGACAATAGATGGAGTTGGGGGCAGTCGAGGACCCAGAGAGTGGCTGGGCTGCTGTGTGTGAGGGGTGAGAGATGAGGCTGGAGAGGGGGGCAGGGTCTGTTCCTACAGGCCCTGGTTGGCCTTGTCTGGCGTTTGGACTGCATCTTGATGATAGCAGATAGAAGGTACTGAAGGGTTTTAAGTGGGAGGAGACCATGACTACCATGTGATGGGAAGGCCTACCCTGGTCGCTCAGTGGACGGTGAAGCTGAGGCAGGGAGGCAGCAGGAGGGGACGGGGCACACACTGTCTCCCACATGCCGGGAGTTCGGGGGCTGAGAGGTGAGAGATGTGCCCTGCATGGGTAGCAAGTCGTAGGGCTCCCTCTAGGAGTTATTTTCCACAACCCCAGAGAATTAAATCGAGCTGGGGAGGCAAGAGTTCATGGCTTGCTTTTCTCAAGACATTTGCCCTTTCTTTGCTTGGGACTCTGGACTCAGTAGCTTTCATTTTAAGCCACACTTGTGTTTCCTAAAGAGTTGACCCTGTTTGAGGTCTGTGACCTTGCAGAATACAGAACAGGAGGGTTTATATCCGAGTCCTCCCTGAGTGTTCCTAGGCTGTGGCCACATGATCCCTGAACCCAGTTTTGGGGTGCAGAGATATTGTAGTGTGTCTGAACCAGTCCTCAGAAACTAAGGGTTTGGCCCAAGAGACCCCAGGCTTAGGAGCTGTAAGGTCCCAGGGTAACAAGGGTGGCTTCTTGGGCATCCTGCCCTCTGGGAGCTTGTGGTCCCCTCAGGACAGATGTGGATACTCCAGCTTGACTGAAGGTTAAATGGAGCCACATTGTCCATGCTCCTTGCTGCTGCCTGGCCTTCACAGAGGCAGTGGTACAGCTTCTGGTGACTTTCTGGGAGAACAAGGTTGCCATGCCCAGAACTGAGGGCCACACTGCTGTGCTGGGATGAGTGAGCCAGAAGACCAGCTCCACCAAGCTGGCATGGTCGTACGCAGGTCACACCGGTAGGATGGACAGGGACCAGAACAGGGGCCCAGGTCTTGATGAGGGCGTCTGGGGGTGCCTGGGTGGATGTCCATTTCTAAGTTGGCTTCAAGGGTCTTTGGATGCCTCTTCCATAACTTGAAATTTCCCATTGTATAGCTCTTGACTATTTGGAGGTATCTCCAGTGAGTGGGGGTCAGGGGTTCTGGGTCCAGGGTCTGGCTTTTTCACTAATTCACTGGGCAGGATTGGGCTATAGTCTCTTCCCCTCTCTGGACCTTTTATGAAAAGAGGGATTAGCTTTAGATGTCCTCTGAGGACCCTCCAGCTGACTCTGTGTTCTTTGGCGCTCCAGGCGCGCCAGCAAAATGTACTAAATAGGTGCCACAGGCAGAGAGAAGGGCGGGTTTGAGTCTGACCTCCACCCACTCCCGGGTGGGTTGTATATTTGAGGCCTGAGACCTCAGGGCAGACCCGGAAGCTTGGAACATGTTCAGATGCCGCAGATGGAGGATTTTTCTGCTTCAATTATCTTCTTTGCAGGTTTTGGGTTTTCAGACAGGGCTGGCAGCCCGGCTGAGCCACAGTAACCATTTCCGAGCTGGCTGGAAGCATGAGTGGAGGACCTCGGGGTTGAAAATCTGTTCTTCTCCTTCCAGTATCAAGAGTTTGAGCAATTCCAAATACATAAAAACAATCTTGCTCCGGCTTCCTTATGACCAGCCATCACAAAACCCTTGCACCTGTTCCCCCTACAAAGCGGGATGTGTCTGAACTATTTAAACGGTTGAGTTTACTGATTAATTTCTCCGCAGCCTCACGCATGGACCTTGGGTGGCTGCCATCAGAGTGCTGGCGACTGAAGTGGAGCTGTGCCCCCAGCCCAGCCTGCGGGCTCTCCTGCATTGTGGAGAACTGAGTAAACCAGGCATGGGGGGCCTGATTTGCACTCTAACTTTATGATTAAATTAACTGCATATGTCTTGGCTGCTCTCCAATTTCTACTTTTTATATGTGGATAAACACATCCGAGCAATGTCCTGGATGGTGAGGGTTTCTTGTTGATAATGCACAAGTGTTGCCAGAAGACTTTCTCACATGTTCCCTGCTCTGAGTCCCGGGTGGGTTTCTCGCTGCTTGTTGGAACCTAAGTGTTAATTGTCCCTTCTGAGAACCCTTGGTCTGTTCCTCCCCTTCCTGCAAAGGCCACCTTGAATGCATTGGGTGCTCAGCCACTCTGGAACCTTCTACTTCCACTCACCCCAAACCCTGCGGCTCTGGAGATAGAGCTTTGGGTTTACAGCTGTAGCCACTTGCCTGTGATCATCTTTTTCCAGTTGGGGGTTTCATCTGCCTTTTACAACCTGGCTCCTACTACCAACCTCCTGTGGTTTCTGGCAAGGACTTGTTAGAGTGGCCAGTTTTGTTTTGGTTTTGGGGTTTTTTTTTCGTGTGTGTGTTGTGTTTTTTAACACTAGCAAAGCTATTTGGACACATTGGCATAGTTACCAAGCAAAATTAATACTGCTCACTTCTGTGTCCCAGAAGTCCTACAGCCACGTGCCTGTTCTTGCCTTTGAGGCCGAGCGGAAAGATAGGCATTTGAGATTGGCAGAGAGGCTGAGGCCACCAGACTGGCCATGGGCGTGTGAGTTCACACCTTTCCCTTCCCATCTTTTGACATTGATCATCTTTTGGTAGGAGCCAGGCTACCAAGCTTCATCTTTTTTACTTTTCTTAATGTGCTGGGTCTTTTAGGAAAGATGGGGTTGCCGATGCTGGTTTATAAAGCCTGAGGTTGCACAAGACGCGGCTGTCCAGGAGACTGCGCTAAGGCTGGCTTCTTTCTGCCTGTCTTCTCTGGCTATCTCTCTTCCTGGGTACAGAAAGCAGGCCAAGTGCCTGGGGAACATTTAGCTTTTTGTTGCAAGGAGGGGAGAATTAGAAAGTCAAATGCTCCTATGAACCTGGAGCCAAGAGAAGGGGGCAGGGAGGCTGGAAGGGCCTTCAGAAGGCTCAGCCGCTTGGGGAGGGTGGGGGCATGCAGGTCCTGAGACTACTGTGGCTGGGAGGAGGTAGGCAGGAGACAGACAGGACCCCCCTGTTTCTCCCCATACCCTCCAGCAGGACCCTCTGCCTGGGCCCGGTAGGGAACTGGGGGCATGTGAAGCTGACCATAGGGAGATGGGTTGAAAAAGAGCCAGCCTGAGAAGGGCACTGGCTGCCAGGCGGGGGAGTTGGCAATGCCAAACGTAAGGTCTCTGGAGTGCCAGTTATGTCTCACTTTCTACAATAACACCTCATTTATTTGGCATTATCAGAGAATGAGTTGTTCCTCTCTTAAGTGACTTTTTCTCCCCCACACTTTAAAAATGGAAACATTTTTGTGTGTCAGGCTTTATTATTATTATTTTTTTTAAAATTGTGGTAAGATACACATTACATAAAATTTACCATCTGTAGGAACCATTTTTTTCTTTTTTAGAGGCAGGGTCTCACTATATTGTCCAGGCTGGTGGGTAGTGGCTGTTCACAGGTGTGATCGTACCACATTGCAGCCTCAAACTCTTGGGCTCAAGTGATCCTCCTGCCTCAGCCTTCCTCATAGCAAGGACTACAGGTGTCTGCCACCATGCCCAGCCAAAGTTAAACTCGGACCAGATAATGACGTTCCTTCGTTTACCCATTTTTATGTGTACAGCTCAGTGGCATTCAGTATGTTCATATTAGTACGCAATCACCCCCACCATCCGTCTTCATAGTGTCTCAATAAATAAATAAATAAATAAAAACGGGATTTTATATTCAGACCTATATACTATTTAGTAACCTGCTTTTTTAAACTTACCAATATCTTGACCTTTGCTGCAACATAATTTTCGTGATTGCTTAGCATTTAGGTACATGAATGTATCACAAATTCTCTCAAGTTTCCCACTGTTGGATCTGAAAGTTATTTCCAGTTTTCCTCTATACCAGTAGCACAGTGAACCATGTCGTTGGAAGTTTAGGGGGTCCAGTTTTTATCTTTTCTGCTTCAAATTGGAAGAGTAAGAGTTGCCTTGGGCCACACATGAAATACACAAACAATAAGGAAAGCTGATGAGGGGGGAAAAAAAAGGTCTGTGCATACTTTTTTGCAATATCTGACACCACCAATAAGCAGAATAAACCTCAGGTAATCTCCATGGGATCGGTGGGCCGAGATTTGGATACCCCTAGTAGGTCTTTCTTTGGGATAAATTCTTAGAACCACAGTTGGTAGATCAGAGGGTATATACATTTTTTAATCTCTTGAGTCTTTTATATATATTGACAAATTATTTGTCAGATAAGTTTTACTTATTTGTATTTTCATTAGCTACCCCCAAAAGTAGCAGTTTTCCCATAACCTTGCTGATGCTGTGTATTGGCCTTTAGAAATGTTCTTTGCCAATTTGTATGGTAAGAAATGGCATCTTAGTTTTCAAGTGTGCATTTCTTTGAACTTAAAAAAAAAAAGTCTGTTACTCATTTATGTTACTTCTATTGGGAATTTTGCTTATTCATGACCTTTGTATATTTTTTCCATTGAGAGATTAATATTTTGTTATTCATTTGTGAGCATTCTTTGCATATCCAAGATGTAAATTATTTGTTATAGCAATTGCAAACGATTTTCTCCAGTTTATCCTTTGCTTCTCAGTTTTACTTCTAGGGCTTGTTGAGGTAAAAAAAAAATGCTTTTTTATATGAAAGCCTTGCTATTTTACTTTTAACTTCTGCCTTTGATGTCATTTCTTTAAGATGTTGTAGATATCCATCTACAGTTTATTGTAGCACTTCCATAGCTTAATTTTTTATGCTTAAATCTTGAATTCATTCCTAAAATGAACTGATGTCTAGGGTAAAGTGTAAAGACTCCAGACTTAACATTTTTACTAGATTGCTCTTTTTCTGACTTGTTCAAAATGCTCCCGTTGTTGTGTGTTAATTCTCATATGTTCTGGGGTCTGTTTCTGGAGTTCTTTCTGTCCAGTGATAAGCATGTATATTCTTCTTCCAGTACCACACTGTTGTAATATTTTAATTATTTTAGGCCATGAATCCTAGTATTACAGAATTTCTAGGCTGTTTTTTGCATTTTGTTTCCAAATGAAGTTGAGAGTGATTTAGTTCCCTTAAAAAAAAAATTCCTCTGTGATTCTGTTTGAAATTGCATTAAGTTTACAGATGAGTGTGAGGCAGTTGGAATCTTTATAATGTTGAATTTTCTCTTCCAAAGCTTGAGTATGTCCATCCGGCGCCCACATGGTTCTCATGTTTATATGCAGGCATTTTGAATTATTCGCAGCAATAGTGAATGATCATTTTCTAATATCTTTTCTAATTTTTTTGCTGTTGGATGTCATGTGTTTATTTAGCAACTGGTCTTCTTACTGAACTAAGGGGCTGTCTTCTTAGGTTTTGAAAGGGCTGTCACAGCATCTTTAATAACAATGATTCTGCCTCTTCCTTTTCCCCATTTCTGCTGTTTGTTCTTCTTTCTTATCTTGTTGCATTGGCTATATTACCCAAAACAATTTTGTTTTATTATTTTTTTCTTTTTAACTGAAAACATATTTTTTTTATTACAAGTTGGTTTTTTTTTTTTTTTTTTGGAGACAGTCTCACTTTGTCACCCTGGGTAGAATGCTGTGGTATCAGAGCTCACCACGACCTCAAACTCCTGGGCTCAGGCGGTCCTCTTGCCTCAGTTTTTCTATTTTTAGTAGAGACGGGGTCTTGCTCTTGCTAAGGTTGGGCTCAATCCCCTGAGCTTAAGCAATCTACCCATCTCACCCTCCCAGAGGGCTAGGATTACAGGCATGAGCCGCCACACCCAGCCTGCAAAAAAATTTTAAGCACACATAATCCAGAACAATTTTAAATAGTAGGGATGATAGCAGGCATTCTTGGTTTACTTATTTTATTTATTTATTTATTTATTTATTTTTTGGAGATGGAGCCTCAAGCTATCCCCCTGGGTAGAGTGCCATGGCATCACAGCTCATAGCAACCTCCAACTCCTGGGCTCAAGCGAGTCTCCTGCCTCTGTCTCCCAAGTAGCTGGGACCACAGGTGCCCGCCACAACGCCCGGCCATTTTTTGGTTGCAGCCATCATTGTTGTTTGGCGGGCCCGGGCTGGGGACTCGAACCTGCCACCTTAGGTGTATGTGGCTGGCGCCTTAGCCAATTGAACCACAGGCGCCAAGCCAGGAAGCACACTTCAACCTCTCTTCCCTGATGAATATAGCTATAAGGCTTAGACTATGTGGAGCAGCTATTTGAGGACACTGAAAAAATATATATATCAATAGGCTATGAGGAAAGAACAACAAAATTGGAAGTACCACTAAACCCACAGAATTCCCTACCGATTCCCTACTTTTCCCTCCATTTTCCTGCTACATGGCCCCTGAAACAATATAGCAGAGAAAGATAATTAAAGCCCTAGATGGCTGCCTGAAGCACCCAAAGGGAATCCCCAAGGAAGTGGAGTATACTGAGGACCAGGGACGGGGGGGGGGGATCTGCCCCCACCATTTTGAGTATCAACTCTCAGGCTCCCCTCTGAGCTACACGATAACTTATTGTATGTCCATACAGGGAAATACAGTTGAATCAGTTAGGACACTTTTAACTAACTCTCCTCCTGACCACATTAGATATATATGTACAGGCACTAATTGCCTGTGGAGATACGATTAGCAAAAAAAGGCATAGACTCTACGCTCATGTATTTATAGAAAAAGCATAGTGTATGTGAAACAGGTAATAACACAGTCAGCAGTGGTTGATTGTCTAAAGGTCCTAAAGATGTTTAAAACAGACCTCATGGGAGAGACTGGACAACCAGAGCTTGTTATAATCAGGGAAGAACTCCAGGGAAGAACTTTGCCATTTTTGCTGTATGCATTTGGTAATGTTTCAAGATGGGGCCCTGTGCGTATTTTACTGAAGTGAAGTAAGAATCAAGATCTTTGGATCAAATTAGGGCAAGACAACAATCATTCCAGTTATTTACTGATTGCTCAAATTCCTATGTATGCAAGGGATTGGAGAAATACTGGTAAACAAGATGAAGAAGTTTTCACTTTTGTGGACCTCACAATCAGAGAGGTAGGCAGTGGCCAGATCAGGAGAGTTAGTTAAAAGTCTCCTAACTTCTATATGTGATGAGAAGCCATCTTTTAAGCAGGTGAATGACTTGATCTATATTGTGAAAAGATCACTCTTGCTGCTATGTTGAGAATGTATCATGGGGTAAGAACAAGAAATGGGGATACTGGTTATGAAGATAATAAAGTAGTTCAGGCAAGAGTTGCACAAAGGTGATAGCAATATCGATAGAGAAAAATGGCACCTAATATTTTACAAATAGAGTTGACAATGTTTGATGATGGATTTGGTATGCATAAGAGGTAAGGGGAAGTGATAAATTGAGGATAACTTCTAAATTTCTGCATTGAGCAAGTTGGTGGATGGTGGTATCATTTATAAAGATGAGGAAGCCCGGATTAAGGACATTTTGATAGATGTTTATTTTAGCATTGGATATGTTGACTTTGAGACATTTCTGGTTGTGTTTAGTAGGCAATTTGGCTGTATAGGTATAACACTCAGAAGAGTGGGCTAGAGTCCTTTATTTCAGAATAAGCAATGCAAAGACAGTAACTGAAGTCACAAGAATAGGTAAGTTTGTCTATGAGAAGGAGAGAATGAAGACTAAGAGAAGAATAGGGCATCCAACAAAACTGAGAACATCAGCTTCCTGAAAGTTTTAGCAAAGGCAGAAATCATTCTACTGACACTATGTTGGCAAAGGTCATTCATGATTTTCTGCTTCCTCATATCTTATGGATACATTTTAGTTCTTATATTGGTGAACCCACTGCTGTATTTTGATACTAGCTTTCACTCCTTTCTGTAAAACTGCTCTCCAGGATTTCATTATCTCCTTCTAAGTTTCCTTTCCCTTTTCTATATGTGCTAAAATTTATTGTTACCCAGAAAAGACTAAAGATTAAGACCGTAGTTTAAGCTGTCAATAATGATCTCTGGAGTCACATCTTCCCTAGGAACAGGAAGCTGCTTGCAGATTTTGGAAGATACTGGCTCCAGAACTTGATGGAGCACTCCATGTAGCTATCTCAGGAAAAATCATTCCATAGACAGGAAACAGAAAGTACAAAGGCCCAGAGGTGACATTGTGCTTTGTGTAGAATTCATTTCTAAGAACTTTTTGTAGGTCATTGGAAGGAATTTGAGTTTTAAGGTGAGTAAAACATGACCACTGGAGAATTATGAGTAGATGATCGGTTGTAACCAATGTTTTATCAGGCTTCCTCCAGTGGCTATATGGAGGATAGACTGCAAATGGTGAGGGAGAGGAGACAGTAAGAGTGCCAGCAGTGACTCAGATAACAAGTGATGGTGGCCAGCACCAGTATGTTGGCATTGAAAATGGTGAAAAGCTGTCATAGTCTGGTTACACTTTTAAAGTAGAGCAGTCTAATTTCCTGATCAGATGTAGACTATGAAAGAATAGGAGGACTTAAACATGACTCCAAGGTTTTTGGTGGGAGTACATGAGAAGACAAAGTTACCATTTACTGAGGAGGAGAAGGCTATGGGGGGAATTCATTTGGAGAGGAAGATTGGGAGGCTTGTTTGAGACATGCTAAATTTGTGATGCCGGATAGACATTCAAATGGAGATGTCAGGTAGGCACTTAGTTATAAGGTCTTGAGTCCATGGGAAAGAGACAAGTTAGAGATATGAATTCAAGACTCATTAGCTCATAAATGGTATTTACAGCCATGGAGCTGCATGAAGTTATCAAGTGAGTGATAAACTATTATATATCAAATGCTCTAAAATTGTTGGTTTTTCCTTCTTTCCTTTTCCCTCCTTCTTTTCCATTCACTCAAACTCTAAAAGTTATAAAGCTTTACAGAGCTTAGCCTACCTATGTCCAAACTCAGAATCAAACATCTTTCCCTGTTTTATCCTTCCTTAAATATGTACTATCCACCCTGGGGAATGTGCTGAACTATTGTGCTCTAATCTGGGTCTCACACTCCAAGTGCTCTTGACACAGAAAGCATACCATAATAGGATTTGAAAAACCTGAGGCAATTTAGCCTGGAAAAAAGAAGACTTTGCAAGGAAGACAATAATTGTAACAATACCTGGTGAAAGTGGAGGTCTTTGATTAAAAATTTCAATGATAGGGCGGCGCCTATGGCTCAAAAGGGTAGGGTGCTGGCTCCATATGCTGGAGGTGGCAGGTTCAAACCCTGCCCCAGCCGAAAAAAAATTCAATGAATGAAGATTTAGGCTTGACAGAAACAACTCTTTTCAAAGTGGCATGGGCCGCCCAAGAAGTAGTGAGGTCTCAGTGACTTTCAATATGATGGTCATATAATTTTCAAAAATCATATTCTTTTTCTGTCTTTCAGATACTGGTGAATATTGTATTACTGGTCCATAGTATATATTATATGCTATTGATATCCTTGCTAACAGCTATGCTATAGTGACAGATTGGGAAAATAGCTACAGCACACACTTGGACTCTCACAGTCACATATTCAATCATTTTACTAAATACAAGCATATTTTCATTCACATACAGCTAAATAAAGCATTTTTCACATTACAGTGCACAACAAAGTGAGGAAAAGTATACAGTACATTTTATTCTGGAATATGAGACAATCTAATCCAACATGCACTTGTAGTCTTTGTTACAAGTTAATCTTTTGTCTACCTATGTAGTAAAATAGCTTCTAAAGCTTTATCCTTAGTATTATATTAACACCTGATTTTTTCACACTTACTTTCTAAATCCCCTTATTGCAGTGACAACAGTACTGAATTCTACTAAAATGATTTTTAAAGTTTGTAGAACTTGTTTAAGCAATTAAACTCGGCCATGTCTGCTGGTTCTATGCTGAGTATTTTTAAACCTGCCTAAAAAAAATGCCAGGAATGGGGAAAATGTACATGTAATGTATTTTAGCCAAGAAAACTGTAGAAAAGTTTTGCTTCTTTCCTGTTTTTAACTGACAAGAATCCAGTCAATTCTCATTTATCCACTGGATAATTTTGCTTTTAGAAACTTCTAAACCTAATTAAATATAGTAGTTGATGAAATTTTGTATTAATCCAATTTAGCATCTTTTATTTGCCTTCTACAACCACAAGTTGGAGACTTAATTGCCCTATCCAAGTCAGGTCATAGAAAATGTACATAGAGATGGTTGATGCTATGAATTGGTCCAGGTGGTTTGCTCATTCAACTTGGGGCATGGGTGGCAGAATAGTCTTCCATAATTTTCATTATTTGGCTTATTTATTCTGGCTGAAGCAAATTCCCAAACCTTCATATTCTATCACATTCATACTGAAGTTCCATTCTATATCTCAAAGCAACTTGCCATTCTTAGGCTTTCCTATTACAATGGACGTGAGAAACCTGACTCTAATCAGATTAGCTTTCTTACTATGGAAAGTATGGCTTTTGCCTAGCTGAATTGGCTGCAATCCAAAAAGTAATTTAAAGCATCACTTCTCTGCAAGAAGATAATGGAACATTCAAGTCAGCCATTCCAATTTGCTATTGCAGTCAGCTATTTGTTCACCTGAGAATTAAGAACTGACTCTCTATGGTAGACAGGAAATCACTGTAGGCATATGGCAGATAGGTGGCTAAGGTCCATTGTGGGATGAGTGAGTATTTTATCCCCATCCCACTCTCCATTGCTGTATTTGGCTCTTTTCAATAAAATGTCCACTGTGTTTCACTGATAAGAATACTTATAGCCCACACAGTTCTATTGTGTTTTTACAATATTGTGCAATTATTCACTTGGTTAAAGCCCTCTTGTCAATAATACCTGAATAGACTTTACCTTTGAATTCCTTGTCAGGTACCCTCAGGATTATAGCTGAGTTGTAATCAATAACGAAAACATCCTGACATGTAGAGAACATTTATTGTACGGTCAGTCTCTTCCAAAGAAAACAAATTAGTAATTTTTTATTCATTTGACAGCAGGATAATGCAGTGAAAAGAAGAGAACTAGGAATCAGGACTTCTTGACCTTGACCAAATGAGTCTCCTGGCTCTTCCTTACTATTCTGTAAAATGGGAACAAAAAAACTCATTGTTCTGTTATAATGATCAAATAAGTAGCTAAATAACTGTAACTTGTTTTTAAGGATTACAGTGCCTCCTTTTTGGCAGGTATGATGAGTGTTTTTTTTTCCTCAGGGAGCTTTTCAGAGGCAAATCCATGTGATGTTGCCCTCAGGTACCTGAAGAAGCAGGCAGGTGGTTTATGGCTTCCAGTGCAGTGAAAGCCTAGGCATTATCAGGGGCAAAAGAGTGTGATGTTAGGTTACATTGTTTCTCTCCTCTACTTACAGGGTAATTTGAATGGGACAATTTCTTTCACAGAGTTGGAAATTCTATCACAAGGGTGTACATTTTCTCAAAGTGATAATAACTGTGTAGATAAGCCTCTCTTTTTTGTAGTCACATAATTTTCACTCAGACACCAGACCTTGAAAGGGCTCATAGCCCCTCATTTTACAGGTGAGCAGTTAGAATATAATTGGTGCCTTTTAACCAAAGCCAGCATACACATTTGAATATGCCCACTGAATAAACTGATCTCATAGTCTTTTTGTTATACTAATTGTTCCCAAGGTGATACTTCCCCCCTTTCCATATTTCTTTATGTTCATGACCTATGAATGAACTGAAATACCAAGAAACAGTTATCCTGTCTATAGATATGTTTTCCTGGGACCTAGCTTCCTGAAGCCCAGGTTCTTAACATGTGGTCCACAAATGGCACATGGAGAAGCCACTGCCCAGCATGGGCCACAACAGTGCCTGGCCCAGCCCATGTCAACAATTTAGTCCCTTGGTCAAAGCACCCAGGCTCCTCCATACACCTATACATAAGCCTGTCAGAGCCCCCACGAGAAGGAGTCTCACTTGGTATCCAAATGGTAGTTGAGTTCTCTTTAGTCATACAAGTATTCTATTTCTTTTGCTCACTTTTCAGTTCATGTAGGACAGCACATTTTAGAAATAAAATAGCCGACTAGCACAAACATCTCCTCTCTGATTTGACAACCTCTTCTGAAGAGTGAACGACATTTGGTACAAACCCACTCTTCACCCCTTCCCAGCCCTCCTGGATTGTAATCTCCCCCCTTTTAACCAGCTCATATATGTCTCTTGTCAGGTCTGTGAAGGCTTTCTCCACATTAATGGCATCTCGGGCTGACGTTTCAATGTACTTCATACCGTACGCAGCAGCCAATTTCTCAGCCTCGTGGCGAGTCACTTGCCTCTGTGTATCCAGGTCACACTTGTGACCCACCAGAACAAATACAATTTGGTAGGGTTGAACGTGTACTTTGGTCTCTTCTAACCACTCATGGACATTCTGGAAGGACCTGCGGTTGGTAATGTCAAATAAGAGAAGACCACCTACTGAGTTCCTGTAGTAGGCGCGAGTGATGGATCTAAAACACAAGAAAGAAGTAAAGAATAAAGGCTATGCCCAAACTCCTGCATGTCAATGAACTCATTGTATTCTAGTGCTCCTGCTTAGTGACATAGTCCTTTAGTAAACATGATTTTCTTTCTTTAAACAATGGAATAAAAATGCCATTACATAATAATGATATGTGAGTTTTCAATTGGAAAAAACTTTGAAATAGTGTCTTCCAGAAATGCATGCTCATAAATTTTCTAGGATTTTCCCTTGATTCAGCACTGGAAAGTGACCTTAGTTCAGTGGTTCTCAACCTTCCTAAGGCCGCAATGTATTTTCATTGTTACAAAGGGGTGGCAACCCACAGGTTGAGAACCGCTGCCTTAGGTGATGATTGAGTCCTATTTCCTGCTTTCAGATTTAGAGGCAGGAGACTTAGACATAGTTCTGCCTGATGAAATAATTGATGTTAAGATGTTCTGTGACATGGAGAGTTCTTGACAAATGCTAGTACTTCAAACAGGATTTTTAAAAAATAGAATGAATGTCTGATACTTCAAAGACGTTTATAAGTATATACATATCTTGCAATATACTCCATTTTTTCCATTTATCATCATTAATATGTTTCTCTTTTCCGTTACTATTATTAATATTATTATCTAACATGGGTCCTCAGTTTAAGAAACATAATTTTGGTATTTTGTTTTTTCTTTTCCAGGCTTTGTAGGAATGGGAAAAATTAGGATGGTGAAGGGATCAAGAACCAAGTGCCCCTGAAGGGTCAGCCCTACTTCCCAACACATTTCACAGAGACCAACTCAGGAGCCACCACTTGGAAAAAATCACCTAAATAGCCAAAGCTGCCCCTTAAAATAATATTTATCTAAATTATTATATTTAGAATTTTTCTAAAACCTATCATACATTGGTTGTACTTAAACAGGAGAAACCTCACACATATTTTAATTTCTTGATTTGAAGCGCCTCCTTCTAAGTAGACATTATGGTACTTTGCTTTTTGGAGGGTATAGAACTATTTTCCTCTACAATCAGTTTCTTAGACTACTGTGATTTTGGGATCTAGGTCTACTTTCAGGTTTTCTTAGATAAAAAGATAGACAATGAGGGACTCGATAGTTTAAGGCATACAGAAAATGGCTCAGTGTTAACAAGAAATGAATTCAAGCCTCCAGAACCAAGCAAATCAACCCTGGGGGCTGAGAACATTTCTAATCCCCTTTTAAGTTAAAAGAATTATGGAGACTGGTGGGTATACAAGAAAATTATACATGAATAAAGGATTTGATTTGCAAAGAGCTCAATTCAAGAAATCAATAAACAAGTCATAGATCCCTTTCAAAACTCTAGAATATACAAAGTGTTCCAAAGTTTACCCATAAAGTTGCCATACATAGAGGAAATGGGAAATTGTGGCTAAATGTACCTTTATTTATAAATATGGATTGCCAAATTTCATCAAACATTTACAAAAAAATTCTCCATGTATTGACCACTTGTAAAATTTTGTAATTAATATAAGTATTTTGTAAGTAAAGGTATATTTAGCTATAATTTTCCTTTTTTCCTATGTATGGAGATTTCAGGGGTGACCTTTGGACACCCTGTATTATTACATTAATTTTATTTATCAAAAAAGTTAAGCCTTTTGTAAGCATGACGTACGTCTACATAAAACTTAAAAATGATGGGCAGCACCTGTGGGTCAAAGGAGTAGGGTGCCGGCCCCATATACCGGAGGTGGTGGGTTCAAACCCAGCCCCAGCCAAAAACTGAAAAAACAAAAACCGTAAGATGTTCCCTACACCAAGACATTTCTTATTATGAAAAGACAAATGATAAGCTTGGAATATATCTTACAACACACACACAAGAGAAAAAGGCTAATATTGTTCATCTGTAAAGAACTCTTAGAAATACATATTGTTCAAGAAATAATAAGCAGTGGATATGAACAGGATGTTCAAACTGAAAGAAATTGCAACAAACATCTAGAAGATACCTTTCTTGACTTAATGAGAAATGCTGTCAAAAGTTCAAAGTGAACCTGTGACAAGGATGTTTGGCACAGTGTTGTTTGTGGAAGTGGGGAATTGGAGACCACTTAAGTTTGTAATTATGTCTTCTGTCTACCCCTCTTCGATTACCTAACAAGTATCTTTTATCCTCAATTAATGTTGGATAGATAAAAGGAGAAATGATCATAAACATGGACTGTTGAGTCCTCTTGATGTGGTTCCTGCTGTTCTATTTGACTTTAGTGTTCTAGGCATTTCCTGTCTTTGCTTGGGCAGTCATACTCATGTGGTCTCATCTTTTCCAGTTAACCCTGCATCCTCTATGTCCATATATAATTATTTTTTTTTTTGAGACGGAGCCTCAAACTATCCCCCTGGGTAGAGTGCCATGGCATCACAGCTCATAGCAACCTCCAACTCCTGGGCTCAAGCGAGTCTCCTGCCTCTGCCTCCCAAGTAGCTGGGCCCACAGGCGCCCGCCACAACGCCCAGCCATTTTTTTGGTTGCAGCCATCATTGTTGTTTTGGCCGCCCGGGCTGGGGATTT
>CAUYQV010007227.1:0-24209 GCA_963574575.1 Galagoides demidoff
GAGGCAAGAGACTCGTTTGAGCCCAGGAGTTGGAGGTTGCTATGAGCTGTGATGCCATGGCACTCTACCCAGGGGGATAGCTTGAGGCTCCGTCTCAAAAAAAAAAAAAATATTTAATCAAAAAGACCAAAAAAGGAGGAGTGAAGAAACTGTTACATACCACAAAATTGGAAATGAATGCATAATTACGGATTGACACTGAACTTGGGAATTGGAGAAAGCATTATAACGTCCTCTTTGGGAAAGTTAACAATTTAAACATAGGCTATGAATTAGAGAATTGACATGTTAATTTTTCTGATTTTGATAATTTTAATGTTATGTGAGAGTATATTCATTTTTGTCAGAAATACATGAAATGTTTTGGGGTAAGGGACTATAAGTCTCCAGCACATTAGGAAAAATAAACTGTTTGCATATACATACATGTGCATATACACCTGTTCTACACAGAGAAAGTGAAAAAGCAAATGATGGAAAATATGTACGATTTCTAAATCTGGTAAAGAATATACATGAAACAAGGGTTCCATGGGTTCTTTTCTTAACTCTCCTGTAAGTTTGATATTATATAAAATGAGAAGTTAAAAAATAAACACTGAAGAATACAGGATTTTATTAATCTTCTTCAGATTTATGTGGATGAGGAAGGCCAGATTTCGGAGAAATCTGAAGGGTCAGAAAATTGATCATTTGGTGACGCAAGTATAATTGTGTCTAAGAGGATGGACCCATATTAGCCATGCTCCTAGGAAACTAAAACATCATTAGAATGTCAATTTGTTAATTTAAAAGACACCAACACAAAATGAAACTGCTAAATCAAATGTAAGAATTGTGTGAGCCTAGATATTATATTTTCCTTCTTGGCAGATGTAGATGGAAAACCACTTAATTATCTGAGAATGAGTTTGTGAGCAAGGGCTCAGAAAATGCAAAGTTCATTGAGTGTAACCAGTATTTAATGCTAAGGTATTGAAAATAAATATACTGTTTTGATTTCCACAAGTATTATTTTTGCTAGGAGACAGTTTACCATTAACATGCTTTTGGGGTTGGAGTTTATTACTAAGTGCATACATTATGCTTAATTTTACAAATGAATTCAGGGTCAGGAGTCTTACTTAGATCCAGCCTGTGAGAGTATAGATTTTAGGCTTAGGTCCAGTCTGTTAAATCAGGACTTACTTCCATGATTGCTAAGAATACCCTTTATTGCTTATTAAACAAGTAGAAAAACAAAGTCAAATGCAGAAGCTTGAAATTATGAGAGATTTTTGGCAAGATATTTTCACTGACTGTAGAATTCTTTTTGCTTTTTAAAAATTTAGTCTGTCCTCTGATCTCTGTTGTTTTTGCAGAGCTGTTGGTCGTGATTCATATTGCTTTTTTTCTGAATATAAAGTATTATTCTTGGTTGCTTTTAAGATAATATCTTTATTAAAATCACATTTGGTAATATGCTAAGTGTTCTTGTAACTTTAAGTATATGAAATAAAAAATATTTCTAAAAATTACACTAAAATGGCTTCATATTCCCATTAGATCCATATTTCAAAAATAATTCTTATAATTTGAAGTCATATACCAGAAATAACAGAATGTTTTGTGTACTATATTTAAATGTTTAATGTAATAATATGCTTTTTGTAAGAATGTAAAATATCTAAATTTTTGGTTAAGCAATCTTAGATATTTAGCCTTAATATTTCTATCTGAAGCACTTATATTCATTTGTCATCATATAATCAAATTACAGAAGCAGTCTCTAGCTGGAATCATAGCAAAGTCAGATATATTAAGTGATGGGGATACTGCATATTCCTAGCAAGTTGTTACATTTAATGTGTATGTTAAACATGCATATAATTGCCATACGGACATTTAATGGTATTACACAAGTAATGTAATACTTGCTGAATTTCTGTATGTACCTTGAACTTCAAGCAGAATGCAGTTCTTCTTGTCAAAGCAGTCTATTTCTGTATTTTCTATTCTATTCCATTAATTTTTACACCAAATACCACCAGTCCCTCCATTAATGGAAAACTAGGGAATCTAAGTTCTCTAAATTTATTTTCTTAAATTTTTGGTTCACATTATTAATTTCTATGAAAAAAAAATCAAACCTGCTGATAGGTTTGATTTGTAATAAATTTGATCCATAGATCAGCTGCAGAAAATTGTTACCTTTAACAATTTTGAGTTTTTTCAATCCATGAACATGGTGTATCTCTTCATTTATTTATAATTTATTTCATTTCTATTAACATTATATAATTATTTTCATTTTATAGATCATGCAATTTTTTAAAAAAGAATGCTTCTTTAATTCTTTCATATTTTTCTTTTTTTTTTAATTCTTTCATATTTTTCAATGCTGTCACAGAATGTTGTCTTCTCTTAACTGTTTAATTTTTAAATGTTTGTGGCTAGTCCGTTCAAAAGTTTTATCTTTTAAAACTAGATCTTGTACCTTATGAATTTCACTTACTGTATTAGAATTGCCAGGATACTCTTTGTACATTATTATGTTGTCTGAAATAAAGACAACTTATTTCTTCTTTTCCAAGCACTATATAATCTCTCCCTCAACCTCTTTCCCACCCTATCTCTCTCACACCCTTCCATTTCTCTCTCCATCCCCAACTATTTGATCCATACTTTGGCAAATTTTGTCTCAAAATAAATATTTTAAACTAACAAGTTATAGGCTCTCTGTTGCAGAAATTCCACTCTACCGTTGTAGCACAAAAATATAATAAATAACCCTTAAACTGGTGTGACTAGTTTAGAGTAAAATTTTATTTACAAAATCAGTGCCTAGGGCCAGGAGGGAAGGCTCATGCCTGTAATCCTAGCACTGTGGGAGACTGAGGTGAAAGGATCATTTGAAGTCAGGAGTTTGAGACCAATCTGACCAAAGTGAGACCTCATCTCTATGAATAAATAAATAAAGAAAAATTAGCTGGATGTGGTAGCACATACCTATAGTCCCATCTACTCAGGAGGCTGAGACAAGAGAGTTGCTTAAGCCCAGGAGTTTAATTTAGCTGTGAACTAGACTGAGACTGTGGCACTCTAGCTGGGGCAACAGAGTGAGACTCTGTCTCAAAAGAAAGAGAGAAAGAAAGGGAGAAAGGAAGGAAGGTAGGGAGAAAAAAAGGAAGGGAGGGAGGGTGGAAGAAAGGAAGCGAGGGAAAAAGAATGGAAAGAAGGGAAGGAAAGAAAGAAAGAAAGATGAGTAGCTGGACTTCTAGCTGGAATTTACTGAACCCTGACCTAGAATCTTCATTTTTGTTTGTTTGTTTGTTTGTTTTTCTCCTCAATCCTAGTAGTATGGTAAATTACATTAATAGATCTTCAATGGCTAACTCAACTTTGCATTACTGGTATAAATAGTAGGTGGTAATTTATTATTTTTTTGATATATTACTGAATTTGATTTCCTGATATTTAAATCTTTTTGCATATAATTTAATTTCATAGAAATATAAGAGTCTAGTTTTGTTTTCCAGCTGGAGTGTCTTTGCCGAGTTGTGATATCAGGTTAATGCTTCTTACATAAGTGAGCTGGGAAATCTTCACTTCTACTCTATTCTCAGAGAAATGAATGTATAGGACTGGGATTATTATTTCCTTACTTTTGGTAGAATTCATAAGTCATTCAATCTATGTCTGAAATTCCCTTCATGGAGATATTTTAAATTATAGATTCAATTCCCATATTAGGCATAAAGATATTTATTTTTAATTTTTTTTCCTTGAGCCACATTTGCTCTTGGCTTTTTTTTTGCTACTTTTTGCTATTTTTACATTCTTAAATACTTAAATTTTATTTTTTAAATTATACTTTTTACACATTAAACAATTTAATTTTAAACTAGTTTTATTTTAATTTTTATATTTTTCTAATTTTCCTATTTTCTGGCTTTTGTTATTTTTTTCCTTGAGTTGGTTTTGTACTTTGTTTTATCCTAATATTTATCTAAGTATTATTCATTTCATCTCAGTATTTTTCACTTTATTATTCATGGATCACCCTGATATATTCATGACATGTTTTTAAGATTTCTGTAGGCTTATATAGGACAGTCTCTACTCAAATGTAGTCTGGCTCCACCTTTCTGGATACTCCCAAAGTCTCATTTCTCCAGTGAGATAGCTTAGCTCAGTGTGAGCTGGGAATTGTTTGACTTACATTCCCATCCTAGTAGTTTATGGTTGGCTGCATGAAGTTTAATCTTGCATGTGCATACATCATTGCTCAGAACAGATAAAAGATATTCCATGTGCATATTTCAGGAAACCCTTCCTAACCCTTTGTTGCTCGGTTTTGCAAATTCAAGCTGCCTCAGCAAAACCCCAAACCATCAAATTACAATCTCTTCCTCTCCTGAATTCTCCCTATGCTGTGATTCAGAAAGTGACTCCAGGAAGAAAGCTAAGGATGTCATGGAGTTTACCGCACTTGTTTTCTTTCTCTTAGGCCTCCCAGCTCTGCACCATCTGTTGTCTAACATCTGAAATCAGTTGTTTTATTTTTGGTCTACTTTTCTATTTTCTGTAGTGGTGGGGCAGGATAATTCCAGTTACTACATCGCAGCAGAAGCAGAAGAACTACATATTTCAACGTGTATAATGCTAACTCGATAAAGAGTAGGATTTCTCCAGTTCTGGGAAGATTATACATCTTTTCTCATCAATCTTGACTACGAAGTCACAAATCACACAGCTTCGTGGTCTCAACATTCAAGGCTTTTTTACCTCACTACCACTCACAGCTGACATGCTTCATTTTTCTAGTTGATTTATTTCTTGATGGTATCTTTCAAACCTACTCATTTCTTTTTTCACTTCCACTTTAAATATCCCCATCTTGAAAAATTACTAAATCTAATTGTTGCTCTTAACTCTCATCCCTTTCTTTTCACCCATCTCACAAATAATTTGACCTTCTCATAGCTCTAATCTCATTTCCCCCATGGCACCAGCATATTCAATCTGATCACCCATCTAGAATATCTTGGTAGACTACTAGTCCAAATCCCACCTGTCTGTCCCTTCACAGAAAGTGGACATGTGGAGTAAAGAATGTCAAGTGGGACCAGCAGCCGTTTATTTATTCACTCATTTCTCCACCTAATGTCTACAGTGTTACCAAGTCATTATGCAGTGGACATTCAAAAGTAATACTGTCTGGCAGGGGACCCTGACAAATACAAAACTTTAAACAGTGCAAAGATAAAGATAAAAATAAAAGTGTTCAGAGTAAATTTTACCACTCCACACTGGGCACGTAGTGGAAACTTCATAACATTGACAGCCATGCTAATCTTCCAGTGTGAGTAGTAGTGGAGAGGACACTTTAGGGAAAGAAAATGCATAAGCACAGGAACGCAGAAGGGACACGGGCCTGATGTATTACAGACGGGAACTGCAGACTTGTAGAAGTTGAATGAGCACAAAGTAAAGTAAAGGCAGAGGGCAGTAGGAGCTCTGAGTAGAAAGTAGGCAGGGACAAGTTCAAGAAGACAAGTGTTTATCATATTCTAGAGGTTGGATTTTAATAAGCTACTGGAGGATTTTTAATCAAGAAAGTGACATGCTCAGATTTTTGTTTTGAAAAACTTTACTCTAGAAATGGTACTAAGGATAAATTTTAGTGGAATAGGAATGGAGACAGCAAAGCTTTTAGGTGAGAGTCCAGGCAAGGGTTGGAAATTCTGAACTCTGCTAGTTGTAATGAAGGTAGAGGGAGGAAGTGATTACACGGTAGTTTATACAACTTGGCAGGAGGAAAGGTGACTGTTACTTTTCTAGATTTGGTGGCAGCTGGGTGGATACCTGAGTCCTCTATGTAAGACAGAGAACATAGAAGAAGCAAACTGAAGGGTGGTTTGAAAAGTTAGTTCAGGCTTGTATATCTAGGAATAAGATGTAGCCATGAAAGCCAGTCAAAAGGTCACATATTCCATTAGCTACGAGTCTGGAGTGCATTAATAAAGACTTGAAAAATATTCTCTCATATTTGAGAGAAGTGATAAAATACTTGAGAGAAAAGGCATGCAGAGAAAGACCAGGGTATTTAGCATTGCTTAGGCAAGGGCCTAGCAGAAGCCCAGGGCTTCAGCTAAATAAACATAACTTGGCTACAAAATATCACTCATAGTTTTACTCTATGGGATATAAAATATGTACCTAATTAAGGTGACTATATTGGCTTTATCCTATGATGTAATACATAGTGAAATGGCTAATCTACTGAAGACGCTGCGAACTCAAGGAGTTGGGGTGCACTTATTGTTTTAATTTTCCAGGCAGTGTACTCTGTACTCACCCTTAAAGCTGCAAAACCCATGTCTCCAATTTTTAGTGGTCCCTTAAAAGCCCCTTCCATTAACGTGAGGTAGAGTGAGGAACAGCCACCCATCTTCCCCTTGGAAGAGGTTGTGATTCAAAGCACATTAACAATGTCCCCAAACGTTAC
This sequence comes from Galagoides demidoff, assembly GCA_963574575.1. Taxonomy (NCBI): domain Eukaryota; kingdom Metazoa; phylum Chordata; class Mammalia; order Primates; family Galagidae; genus Galagoides; species Galagoides demidoff. The sequence goes on from CAUYQV010007227.1 coordinate 6,491, forward strand.
CCTCATCTTCAATATTCTAACTTTTTTTGTAGTTTCCTTAACATGAATGAGAGCTTTATGAGTCATCTAACTGATTCTTGTCCTCTTTTGGAACTGATTCTGTCTCTCCTTTGTTATGTGATATCTCTTGTCAAAATCCTACTATATCAAACTAATTATCTGTCTCTTTCACAACAGCAGGAGCTACTAAATGAGAAGTGTAGTATCTTTTAATCTTCATGTCCCCAGTCTTTGACACAAGGTAAGAACTGAGAAAACAGTAATGTCGAAATAAGCATCTCGTAAAGAAGGATAACATTTTAAAATATGACATCTGTGCCCTGCTTGGCGCATTCAAAATCACCATTAGGGAAAGGCCTATTTAATTAATTTGGAAGAGATAATGTCTTTCAAATTCAGAGAAATAATAAATTGTGTTAATAGAGACACTTCGTTTAGTTCAATGATTTGAAGCTGATGTGTCCCTATGGAAAATCTCATTGCAGAGATTTAGGAAGGAACATCACAAGAAGGAAGGTGGGCTCCAAGTTGGAAAGGGTGACTAGAATAGTCGTAATAAAATGAAGGCAATTCATTGATCTTCAAGGCATAAGTCTAAAATTCACTCTTGAAGGTAGGGATTTTACTGTGTGAAAAAACATTTTACAGATTCTTAAAAAGTAGATCTTAATTTTCTCAAACAAAACTTTGTGTAGCTAAAAATCTATATATCTTTAAATGAACACTTTAAAATACATGTCTTGAGAAATAGTGGTCATTAGTTGACGAATAAGTACATAACTGTTAGCCTTGAATTCAATTCCCTTCCAATTTTTTTTTTTTTTTGGCTGGGGCCAGGTTTGAACCCACCACCTCCAGGATACAGGGCTGGCGCCCTACTTCTTGAGCCACAGGCGCCGCCCCAAGTATTTTTACAATGCAACCTACTTTCAAAACTAAAATCTGAAATACAGATATATTTTCCAGAGACCAACACAGTTCATTTTTCATTCTGATGGATATCTCATTTATTAGGCACAGAATTCACTGTGCTCCAGTGCCAAGAATTACTAAGCAACAGAACATATGTAGGCGGATGTGATGTTTGCATATTCACACAATATGACATTTACACCAAGATCAGAAGTATATTATTGCTGAAAGGGAGGGACAGTAACAGAAAAAGAGGTAGTAATATTCTTTTATTTTATAAGGTACCATTCACAAAAGTATCTCCATAATCTTAACAAATAACCCTCTGCCACAGAAAACAAGCAAATCCAGAGTGACATTTACAACTCCCCACATTTAGTTCTCCCTAAATGCCAGGAAGGAAAACATACTGCTTGAAGCGTGTTTTTCTGCCTTCTATAGTATAACACCTAGTATGGCGTGAATACAGGAATTGCCGATCAGCCTGAGCTGAATACTAACTGGTTTACAGCATCAAAATTAGGAAATATTCTGGAGTGTTCTGCTCAAGATATTCCTCTGGGGACCCTGAAACTTGGCAATTGTCTCTGATAGGCAGCTACTTCTGTTCCTAAACTGTCACTATGCTGAATACAGGAATCAAATATGAGGACAAGGTCGAATGTCTGAGTGAATGTGACTATTTACAGACAAAGAAAAATGTTCCCAGTGCCAAATAATACATGAGCCAGCCCTATTCAAATGGATGCATGGTTTAAGGAAATGACTCCAAAACACTGTCCCTTGCAGCCAACCTATAACATGCCCATTTAGGTTGTACATCAACTTTTAATACAATTTACAGACAGATTAAATGAATGAAGAAATGTTTCCAGAGGAAAATCTCCCACAACACCTTGCAGAGCAAGATGGATCATTCTGCACCTTAGGCCTAATAATGTACTTCTGATCTTGATGCAAATGTCATATTGTGTTTGTGTGAAACACAATTATCTTGTGTAGCTGAAAATTCTGAATTTAATGATAGATACAGTTTTAAAATATTAAATACTTCTTCATATTCTTGCCCAAATATCCTCAGCTGAGATCTTCCATGGTGTCTTTGGTGGAAACCATTAGACTTCTAGACAAAAGGGTTTCCTCTGGCATTATGTTTTTTATAATAGGTGGACTCAGATTAACGTAAAGGTATCAAAGGATCCAGAAGTTTCACTCCTAGGTATTCACCCAAGAGAACTGAAAATTTGTCCACAAAAACATTTATATAAATGTTTTAGCAACATTATTCATAGTAGCCAAAAAGTGGACAAAACCCAATGCCCATCACCTGGTATGGATAAATAAAATATGTCTAAAATACCCAGAAAAGGCAAACTGATACAGAGCGAAAGCAGGTTAGTGGTTGCCAGGAGTTGGGGAAGGGGTAAACGGGGAGTGACTTTTAATAGATAAGGGACTTTCTCTTGGACTGATAAAAATATGGAGGAATTAGTCGTGATGTTGCATAGTTCTTTGAATATACTAAAACCCACTGAATTTGTCATTTAAAAGGTAAAATAATGCAAATAAATACAGTATTGATATAAAATTGAAAAAAAATAAATAAAAATGTATGCTGGGTCTTAGACTGAAGTTTGCAAAAAAGAACAAGAGAATAAAAATTGAGCTAACAACTGCTGGCTTTCTTTTTAAGGAGCAGTGTATATTTTCATATCACAATGTGGACTTTTGACAACACCCCTATCTGTAGATTTTCCCATCAGTTTTGTAGGAATATAGTTGCTATAATCACATGGATGGCTGCACAGTTGCTAGATTTTACTAGACTGCAGCTCTGTACACTGTACTCATGTACATTTTTCCATCTGAATCAATTTATATAGCTGAGTGGAGTGGACCTATGAAAGGATGTTTCATTTCTCCTAAATCTAGATGCACTTACAAATTATATCATTTAAAAAAATGTTTAATATGAATTAATTTGATCTTTAGAGTTTAAAGTGGTAAATTAAACAATTTTCAAATAAAAATCAGAATTCTTTGACGGGATCCCAAGAGATCATCTTGTGAACAAATCAAACATACACTTGAACTACTATCAGAAAGAAAGAACATTTCTGTTATACTCTTAACTCTCCAGAGATGTTTAATAATATAACAAAGGCCCTAAGTTCCCCTGAATAAAGATTGTTACTAAAAACAGAGACCATTTTCAGCAAAACCATCTGTATTGGTCATTTCTAGGCTTCATCCCAGATTTATTGAATAGAGGTTACTGAGATGAGGTTCAGGTGTGTACATTTTTAACAGGTTTCCATTGTCATTTGGCTAGACTCTACAATTTGGAACCCATTGGATAAATACTGGGAAGTCAGAAGTCAGTGTTATTAGCCAGGCTATTTTAATCATAATCACAAGATTTCAGGTTCAGTTGGACTCCCGATTATGACATCTTTCTTTCTTTACTGCAGGAGGCCTCCCTGTTGCTCAGATCTCCCATCTGGGGAAGAGTATCATATTTTCCTTTTCCCAGCAAGCCTGATTTGTTCTGAACACCATTTGTCAATGTCCTTCTTTCCTCATAGTGGTGGTTTTCATGGTCCCAGGACCAGCAACACTAGCTCACATGGAATTTGTTAGAAACGAAAATTATTGATCTCCTCTGTAGACCATTGGAATTAGAAACTCTGGAGGCAGGGCACAGAAACTTTGTTTAACCTTCCAGGTTAAATCTGATGCATGCTGATGTTTGTTTGACAAGTGTTGCTACAGAAGAACTACTAAAAGATTACAAAGATTACCCCAGACTGGGTGGCTTATAAACAACAGTTTTATTTCAATTTATTTATTTAGAGATAGAGTCTCACTCTGTACCCTGGGTAGAGTGCTATGAGTCACAGCAACCTCAAACTCTTGGGCTCAAACAATCCTCTTGCCTTAGCCTCCTGAGTAGCAGGAGGGACCTCCTGGGACTACAGGTACCTGCCCAACTAGTTTTTCTATTTTTAGTGGAGATGGGCTCTCACTCTTGCTCAGGCCGGTCTAGAACTCCTGAGCTCAAGCAATCCACCTGCCTCAGTCTCCCAAAGTGCTAGGATTACAGGTCTGAGTCACTATGCCCAGCCTAATAACAGAATCTTATTTCTCACACTTCTGGAGGCTGGACAGCCCAAAATAATTTTCCAGAAGGTTTCATAACTGGAGAAAAGTGAGAAAAGCTCACTTTTTGGTCCATGGACAGCTGTGCTTTTGCTGTGTCCTCACATGAAGGAAGGGAGCTCGCAAGCTCTCTGGGGTCTCTGTCGTAAGAGCACTAATCCCACTCATGAAGGCTCCGTACGCATGTCCTAATCACTTCCCAAATGTTCCACCTCCTAACACCATAGCACTGAAGATTAGAATTCCAACATATGGAAGTGTGGGGGACACAACCACAGTCTATAGCCAAAGGCTTTTCAGATTATAACTTTGAAACAACAGAGATTTGCTTTGCACTCGCCAGCAAGATGTAGAGAAGATGGTCTCAACTCCCATGCACACTGTTATCAACTGAAGTGCTTTGTTTTTACCTTAAAATAATTGAATTTGGGGCCTGTGATGTTTCTTCAAGTGATTCTAACATGTAATCAGGCTTGAGCACCATGGGCCCTGGTCTTTGGGTCCCCAACTTCAGCCTGCAACAGAACCACCTGGAGGGATAGTTACATTGCAGATTGCTGGGCCCACCCCCAGAGTTTCAGAGTTAATAGGTCTAGTTTGATGCAGAGAATTTGCATTTCTAGACTTTAGTTGCCAGTGGTCTGTGAATAGAATCTGAGAATTCTCTAGTCACTGCTGGTGTCAATTCTATTTTCTTGAAGCAAAGTAGGAGGTAGTGAGCCCAAGGCCATAGAATTTGAAATGCAATCAGGGCAGTGTTCAAGTTCATCCTGTTAGATTCCTCATTCACTCCTCTAGCAAATACTGTCTAGGTATCTCCTTACCTCCTCCATCTCTTCTTCACTCTCTAGCCAGGCTTTCTATGAACAAAAGGAAACGCAGAAGGAAAATCAATTTAACTTTATAACACCTCACTTTCTCCACATTAACTGGCTTATCTAACATGTTCACTTTTAAAAGCAAAAGAGGTTCTAGGAAAGCAAAACAGATAATACAAAGTACAGGATCCATGTGGTCAAAAGGATTCGCTTTACTCAGAGGGAAGCACTCCAAGTTCTTACTCGGAATCAAATTACTCCTAATTTATTTCACATTCTAAGTGGGTTAATAATCTGATTTCTCGGGTGGCATCAGAATAAAATCAGAAAAATTGCAAGGTGAGCAACTGATTAAGAAAACAATAAGCGAAAGTGAATAGTTTAAAAGTAGAAACCGAAATAAGGATAAAAAGCATGGAAGAATTTAAGAGGTGAAGAACTTTAGTATCCTTATTTGAATGCCCCTAAAAGTAACACTGAATTATTAATTTTAAAAAAGGGTGCATCACGGCAACATTAATCACAAGACAGAAATGCATTAAGACAGGTCTGCTCCTGGGCAAGGAGGATGATCCCAACTCACCGGGTGCCTTCGCCGTGGGACAGGTGCTATTCTGATGCTTTTCACAAACCAGCTTAATTACTCCTCACATCACTCCTGTGGAAGAGTCACAGTCATCTTTAGGCTCACTTCATAGATGAGGAAAATAAAGCATAGGCAAATTAAGTACTTTGCCCAAGATCACATGTCTGAAAGAGCAGAGGTGGACTTTTGCAGCTGGACACCTGCACTCCAGACTGGGTGCACTCCATCACCCTACTGTCTGGTCATGGTAGCTTTGCTATTGGCAACTCTCATCCTCCTCAGAAAGGTACAAACCACGGAGGGTTTTTTTTTGGGGGGGGGGAAGGTGTGCAGGGAAGGGAAATAAGTTAATGTTTGGTCTTTATTTTTTCAAAAAGAGTATTTTGAAGAAGACGAGATTAGTTTGAGAAGGTAGCTCAAATGCAACTGGATAAAACCTTGGACTATGTAAGATGTCATTTGTCAATAATTGGCTTTTATCTTATGACTTTAGAAGTTCTATGTTTAAAAAAAAGTTTCCTAGGAGAAAAAATAATTTCCAGAAACTTTCTCAAGAGTTTTGAACATATATTGCAAAAACAAATTAAAAGATTGCTGCTGCTGCTGCGGCTTCTTTTTTCCAGTAGAGTCATGTAGAGCCAAATAGTGACAAAGCCATTGTGATTGTCAGCCAACAGCATGCAGACTCCCTGGGAAATAAAATAACCATCCAAAGAACACAGGCTTCTGTTTGTTGAATTAAAAGAACAGTTCTAATAGCTGTGTGACAGGAAAAAAATTAATAAACATTTGGTCCTGCTCTCATATTCAGCCAGTAGAAAACAGTGCTACAAAGCCTGCAGCGTTTCTGAAGATATATTTTTAAACTTTTGTTTGGCAAATTAAATGTGAACATTCCAATCATCAGGACAAAATATTTCAGTTAGTATTTTTTTAAGTACAATTAATTAGTAAGTTAAGAATTCTGCTGACAATTCTTTAAATTTCCAGAAACATTCTCTAGGACTATAAGATTTTCGATGCATCCGGGAAAGAAAAGACACTTTGGGGGAAGCTCCTCTTATTTGAAGAGTATAGAATTGTTGAGGGATTGAGAGGTTAACCTAAGATTCAGATTTCTCAGAAAGTCTCCAGATTCATCCATTCTTGATTATTTATCTCAGTGTCCCAAGTGAATGAAAATTGATTTCACTGCCCCAAGTGTATAGAACTAACTTTTGATAAGTGATAGGCTAAAAGAATTGTTCAGTGGTTACATTTATGTGAGAGTAAATTCTTGATTTTTCTATTAAGAAGGCAGAGGCGCTGCTTCAAAAATTATTCTGGTCGAAGTTTTCTTTGCTGGGCTCCATGGTTAAAGCACTTGGGCAAGTGCTGTAGAAAAATCAAAGATGCTTTCCTAAGGAAATCAGTGCTGGGGTCCCTCCTTTAGCGTTAGAATTCCTTCTGGGTGAGAATACTGCCATGGTTTATTTCATTCACAAAATGCCAGCCATACCTATTGCCTTTCTGATCTAGAAAGCATATGGAATAATGGGAAGCTGGCATCTGCAGGTCAGAAAATTCCAATGAATTTAAACTGATACTGTTCACTTCTAACTAAAGCCTTCCAGAAAGAAGCAGTAGAGAAGATCTAATGCATACACATCTCCTCACTTCTGATCTGCATCTCATAAGAAGCCTACATATTTGAACCTCATTCATTGAACTTCTCATGCGGTAATTCACGTTTCCTAACTTTAAATGTTCTGACCTTCAATTTACCCAGTCTCCTTACTTAAAGACTCACATGACAGTCACTTCTGTATTTATCTTAAAGCTTCAGCAAAGAGCAGTAATCAATACTCTGTACCTTCTACATAAAATTCCAGATGATAAATTTGTCTTTGAAATCAGTTCTTCCAATAAGGAATGTGAAACTTCCTATATTTCTTTTCTTTTCTTTTCTTTTTTTTTGCCCCAGTCATGAGGGAATTCAGGGCCAAAACTAATGCTCAATGATTGCAAACATCTGAGACTTCATGGCCAGAATATCGCTTTGTTTCCTTTATATCAGAGGTTCTCAACTTGTGGGTCGTGACCTACAGGAACTGTATTAAAGGGCCATGGCATTAGGAAGGTTGAGAGCCACTGCTTTATATTGACTTAATTCTTGTTACTTGCCTTGTATATAAATATCTTAATATTTTCTCAAAATTGTTTTGAGAAGAAACAGTACATACCTAAGGCCAAAAAACAGCTTTCTCTTATCTTTCATGTACAGTTACAAGTAGGATATCATTTAAGAAGTTTTACATGTCATGTTAGTTCAGCTCTTATGACAGAACTTGAAAAATCCATTTATTCTGCCATATTTCTTTTCTTTTTTATTCTTTTACCCAGAGAGTATAATCAATAAACAAGCATTCACTATCAATCTCCAAAATATATAGTCATATTTTATTTTGAAAACTAAACACCCCCTGTGATGAATTACAGTCATTAGCAAGATGATTGTACAGAAACTTCAGACCATTTGGAAATGACTGAGCAGCTGACAAAAAAGGTGGGAGGGGGCAGAGGCATTTCTGTTCCAATTACTTTCTGGTTCACAAATGTAAACATTTCTGAACCTATATGTTTCTGCTTGACATTTCATCAAACTAAATTTTAAAAACATTTCTAACATTTTGAGGTGAGGACAGAATTTTTTCATGTCCCGCTTTTCCCTAGTACCTAGGGCAGGATGCTGCCCTAACCACAGCTCTAGCCAGGGTGGACAGGTCCAATCTTGAGAAGTCAACACCAAGAAATATGCATTTTATAGAATGAATATGATTGTTTTTTATGGAAAAGTTGTCTTATCTAAATTCAAATTTTAAATAAGTCAGTGGTCATGGCCTTAAAGGGGATGTAAAAGAAAATACCAGGTATTATGAAAAACTAGGACTATGAGATCAGCTACACCCAGACATCTCAAGATTCCTGGCTATAGGAGAAGGTTTAGCCAGCATAGGAAAGCATCAAATTTTGGTTTTCTCATTATCAAATTATCTAAGAGCCTTAAGCAGCATGGCTTTCTGCTTGGGATTAATGCATTCAATCTAATTTTCTTCAAATTCTTTCCCTATAAATCTATGACTAAACTCTTACTCTTTTCTCCAACCTTACCCCAACCTACTTTTCTCTCCTTCTTCTAGTTCAATCACTTTAAAACCTTAATAAATAGAAGAATCACCTTCCAGTGTTTGTTGAACACAGACTCCTGGGCTCCAACTTAATTTTTCATACAGTGTGTCTGGGGTGGGACCAGGAAATTTACATTTCTAACAAGTTTCAGGTGATGCTGAAGTTGTTGGTCCCAATACCACAGTTTGAGAATTACAACTAAATACCACTAAATCCACTAGGGAGAAGATGGAATTTCCTACCAGTTCAGATGAAACAAGGGATGATTTCAATAACCCGCAACTGGAGCAGGAAATCTGCTGACTTTTACTCAATCTTAGTCAACATGATCATTTTCTACACATAGCACAGGATTGCCAGATAGGAAGACCATGTCCAGAGGCCAAACTTTCTATACCTGGGAGTTCTACAGCTTTGTTTGGGCCCCCTTCTCAGCATTAGTTTCTCCTGTGATCCCCTAGAGAAAAACTTCTGTATCAGGAGTTCTCTCCCACCTATCACTGACATCTATCTTGGTCTCCTTCTTTATATCTACTTCTTTTGACCACCTACCTCTGCCAAACTGAAGAAAGTTAACAATATCACAGAGTGCTATGAGGATTTCACTCAAATAAAACTCAAATGAACAAGTCAGCATGTGCGAGCGTTAGCTAAGTGTATTCTGTTCGGAAAGGCAACATATCGAACTTCCCAAAGATGGGAATGTAAAAGGAAGCAGATTTTTTCATTAATACATCTCTATCTTAGTAATTTTTTAAATTTTGTTTATATGCTTTTTGCTATTTCAATCCCAAAATTTAACACTCATTGGTTTTTAACATATTTGAAGAATCAAACATAATTATAATTTTCCAACATGCTCACATCCTTATTGACTACACATTGAGCATATGCATTGTATTAAGCATGTTATTAATTCTTGTTTTGAGAAGAAGGGCAAGAATTTGTGTGTAAACATACACAAAAGCAATGATACATGGTAAGATAAGATACCTGACACAGAAAGTTATAAAAGAAGTGTTCTATGGAAGGCCAAAGAGAAGACTATCACTTCTGACTAAAAAAATTTGGGAGGATGTAAAGCAGTCAGTACTCTAGATGAATCTTCAATGAGATATAGGATAGGTGAAATAGGGAAGGGCAAACAGAATCAAGTGGAATGCACCCTATGGTCATTCCAATGATCCAGGAAGGCAAGTCAACATTTCCATATAATCCCTACCACCATGGGTTCAGTGGTTTTCAACAGATTTGAGGGTTAAGGGAAGGGAGGAGGTCAGAATATTTGAATCCAGGCCCTTATATTAGAATAGTGGCATTGATATTAAAGATAAATTGTCCAATGTGTGATATAAGGCTAACATGAAAAGAGTTTTACAAACTGCAGAAGTCAATAAAAAGGTCTTTAACACTAGTAATACACTTGCTTGGGCTGCACAGTCATGTCTTACATTCTCACAATAGACTCTCGGCCTCTCTCCTTGTCTTCTTGGTGAGAAGAGAGGGGCTCCTGACCCACCAACCAGGAGCTCTGGACTTCACTCAAACTTCACTGAGGACACTAATTTTCTCTGTAGCCATGGCACCTAGCAAGGGACTCTGAGTAATTCATACCTAAGAGACAGAATAGAAGAGGAAATAAAGTATTTCCCTTAAATAAAGTAGGGGGAAATAACCATCCCCACTCTGTACAAAGTTCTAGATCTACTTTTAATAGCTTTCATAACTGATTCTTTAATCTCATCAATTTTTCCTGAACCTTCTGATATTCATGCAATGAATCAGCAACCCATGCTGATATTCATGGGTTGAATTCACTGCTTGCCTTATCACCCACCCACACAGCCACCATGTCATTAACACACCCTAATGCCCTAGATCTAGCCTAACTCACTCACCTACTGCCAGACTCCTTCCATTTGGATTTCTGATCTTATCTTTGGTTAACTATAACATGTCACAGGTTCCTTTATTTCCCATGTTCAAAATGATAGTTTACTATCATCCTCTTAAAAATAATTGAGCTGATAGAGTCTTAGTATTCTTTGTGCTACAGAGGCAGTAGGTATAATTTCATATAGAGATAAACATTTTGTTTTTAAAGTAAAAAGTATTATGCAAGCACACTTTTCAAATCTTATTAATATCCATTTTAAATTGCAAGTAATAAATTCAAGCTAGATCAAAAAAATTAGGTTACTTAGGTAAATATTAAATTATCAAAATGACAACTGCTGGTTTGGCGATGTCAAATTAAGAGGAAATTGAATGCAAGGCTCCAGAAGAAAGAGATGTTCAGCGGATTGGAAGGAAATCAATTAAAAATTGGAAGGATTGATTTTGGGTAGAATTAGAAAACTGCTGATACCAAAGACCTGAGCAGGAAGTAGGATCAAGATGGTTATAAAAACAGATGACTTTTCCGGGTAGCTCATCAGCTACTAAGCTACTAATGAGCTGTATAAACTCTTTTCTCATGTCTCAACTGGATCAATTCAACAACAGTTCTCCTCGCCTCTGGTCTTGGTTCTCCTAAACTCTGTAGCCAGAAATATCTTTCTAAATTTGATCATGCCATTGAAATAACTTTAAGCCCTTTAGTGGCACTTTATCACTCTCAGGATAAAAGCCAGGATTCTTAATTTGCCTTACAAATGCTTCATGATACACTACTCACTTCCCTCTGTTACCTCATTTCTCCACATCTCCAACCCCCACTTATACCCTTTCCCCAAAATACATTTGTAATACTAACTAAATTATAGTAAAAAACAATGTTCTAGATTTAAATCTAGATTCTTTCATATAATTAAATTTTTCAACTTATTGAAAAATTCAGAGATATACTTCTTTATCTTTAAAAATTGGTACAGTATGACAAAAATACCTGTAGCAACCCATGTAACAGACTATGAAGCAACCTATGTAATAGGATATGTAGCAGCTTATTTAACAGCATATGTAGTGATCTAGGTAGCAACCTATGCAGTGAGATATGTAGGAATGGGGACAGGGACAGTAGGTTTGCAGAGACAAAGTGGCGATTGACCTGGACAGTGGGCTTGCAGAGAAAAATTGGCAGTTACTGGATGTTAATGATCAGACTTTGGCAGTTGGAAATTTATCTGCTGTGGAACTGCAGTGTAGGGGGCAGGGATTCTTAATAAATAGCAGCTGCGGAGGGTGCTTGGGGCCTTTTCCTTGACATGCATGGGAAGGTCCACCTACTGCAAAGCTTCGAGTTTACAATCCATTGTCCAGCCTGCTTCCTTGGTATCGGCATCAACAAATACCTACTATGAATGTTTTGAGGGAGAATTAAAGATAAGGGTCTAATCCTGAGTGCTTAACAAATGTCAGTTCTTGTTAGGCCCAATAGGCAACAGACATACAAGACCTATAACTGAGCAATCTACATCTTTCTTAACACTACACAGGTATCTCCACATTATCAATTATTTTTGACATGTGGCTTATGATCCACTTTCTTAAGGAAGACCTGGCTGATGACTCCTAAGTGAAAGAAGTTACCCATTTTTGTGTTTATAGTGCTAGCTCTATACAGGGCATATCAAAATTTGATTTCTGTAGAGGGCAGTCAAAAATTGGTTTGCACATATGCCTCTTGCTTCCTCTGAAGCTCTTCAGCACAAGCATCTTATCCTTCCTCTGCTAGCCTCACTGTCTATTGATTGCAAAATTCTTAGTAAAAGTAATAAATTTAAAATGGATGGATGTATGGTCACAGAACAAATGCATACAGTGATTTAGCCTTAAAATAGAGGCAGAACATAGGTATGAAATCCAAGGATACGTTTCTCTGCCCATAGATTATGGTAGCATTTGAATAAAGAGTTCCCAAATATATCCTCTCTTTACTATCTAGAAGATACAGAGGACTTAGAGCAATGGAACATGGTAGTGGAGGTCATGTCTACACAAAGCTGACACTGGTTGGGGCAGTAGAAATTCTAAGTAAATTAGAAGTGGAAGGAGGCAAGAGTTTTAATAACTCAAGGGGAGAGAAGTAATTTTAAGGGAATCTTATGAGGCCACCCATCATCAGCCAGCTTATGACTAACAAGACAGATGAAATTTCTAAATTTTATATCATATTTTTGAATTTCCTTTCCAGAAAATTAAAATGTGAATATAGTAGCTGCAATAATTAATTAACTGTAGTACATTCACCTTTACAGGCTTAGACCTAAAACCTTGTGACCCAAGTATTTAAATGTATGCAAATTAAAATCTCTAGTGTGTTTTTTGATCTGCTCCAAAGAACTAGTCACAATTCTAAATTCTAGTGGTGTTTCTAAGGCGCACCTAATCCCCTTCCAAAAGGGACTAAGGTTTAAATCATCAGGAATGAGAAAATTTTCAAAGCATATATTGGTAAGCATATTACTCTTTCTCTATTATTTTCAGAGAATTAAAAAAAAACCAGAAAGACAGAAGGGAGTGTAGATAACACATTTTATATCTGTGTGATGGTGATGTAATTAAGGGACACTGAAGCAGAAAAGAGGCCTGTGGCATCAGCACCCACTGACCCAGGAAACAGCCTGATGAGAACAAACAGAAATTGGCTGCTGGTGAACAGAATGTGTCTGTACGTGGCACAGGACAGAAGATGTCTGATGGACAGCCTAAAAACAACATCTGAAACTCCCCCCACTCCCAGATCCTTTCCATGCCAACAAATGAACTACAGTAACAAGACTCAGAAAATCAGATTCACCACTGTAATGATGGTTGGAACGAAAAAATCAATTTAGATTTAGTGGTTAGACTGGAGCAGTATTCTCCTTTTATTATCTGAAGGCCAGTAATATTGAAGAGGGGAAACCAATACATTCTTTTGATCCTTTATCCTATAAACATTTATTGAGTACCTACTATTTGCCGGGTCCTGTACTTGGCACTGGGAATATAAAGATGAATAAAGTGTAATTCCTGCCCCCTGGTAGGTTAGTCTTGTAGAGGATACTAATAAGAAAACACTAAGTGAGATATAGTCCTACAAAAATGATATAATAGAAATACAATGGGAAGGTCAGCATAATGGATTGAATGATTATTATTAATAGAAAAACTGGCTACTGATAGACTCTTCAGAGACTTCCTAGAGGAGTAAGCCTTCGGTATTGACCAGAGAGTGTCATACAGTCTTCGGATGATAGCAAATATTGAGAGATAGGAAACAGAATGAAGAACTCTGTTCACAGAAGCTTCCACTTATCCCCCATATTACATTCTGTGGTATCTGAGTTGAGTTCTCAAACTAGTCTCAAATATTATTTCTTTTTTTCTATCCTAAATTTGGAAGCACAAAAAATATAAAGTTTACATGAAATATCTATAAAAAAATAAGGACCTTAGTCATACCAAAACAATCTGGAATCTACAGGAATAAGCAGATGTATTTCATGTCAAATTGCAGTTTGTCTTTGATATTTTATGTGAATTTATGATGTCCAAATACCAAAGCAATCCTAAGCAATAATGACAAATCTGGAGGAATCACATTACCTGACTTTAAATTATACTATAAGACTATCATAATAGAAACAACATGGTACTGGTATGGAGCTGGACACATAGACCAATGATACAGAAAAGAGGATCCAGAAATAAACCCCTTATAGCTGCAAACAACTGAAGTTTTGACCAAGCAGACAAAAACATACATTGAGGAAAGGATGCCCTATTCAACAATTGGTGCTCAGAAAATTGGATAGCCATATCCATAAGAATGAAATTGGATCCCTATCTTTCACTATATGCAAAAATTAACTCAAGAGGTATTTAAATGTAAAGACTGAAGCCATTAAAAGTCTAGAAGAAAACTTAGGAAAAATACTTCTGGACATTGGCCTTGGTGAAGAATTTACGACTAAGACTCCCAAGGCAAAAAAGTATGAAAATAAAAAATAAACAAATGTGACTTAATTAAACTATGAAATTTCTGCATAGCAAAAGAATTAATCAACAGAGCAAACAACCTACAGGAGAGAAAATATTAGGAAACTATCCATTCAATGAACGGTTAGTATCTAGATGGCGCTCAAATCAGTAAGAATAGAACAACCTCATTAAAAAGTGGTCAAAAGACATAAACAGACAATTTTTAAAAGAAGATATATACAAATGGCCAACATACATATAAACATATATTCAGTCAGCATCAATAATCATCAGGCAAATGCAAATTAAAGCCACAATGAGATACCAGTAGATATTGATACAAATGTAGTGAAAAGGGAACACTTATACATTGTTGGTGGAATGTAAATTAGTGCAACATCTTTGGTTGACAATATGGAAATTCCTTAAAGAACTAAAAGTAGGCCTAACATTGATCCAGCAATGCCACTATTTAATATCTACCTAAAGGAATAGAAGCCATTATATCAAAAATACTCGTGTATTCTTGTGTCCATCACAGCACAATTCACAACTGCACAGATGTGGAATCAACCTAAGTGGCCACCAACTGGTGAGTGCATAAAGAAAAGGAAATGGGGCAGCGCCTGTGGCTCAAAGGAGTAGGGCACTGGCCCCATATGCGGGAGGTGGCGGGTTCAGGCCCAGCCCCAGCCAAAAACTGCAAAAAAAGAAAAAGAAAGAAAGAAAAAAAGAGGAAATACAGCTTACCATGAAATACTGCTCAGTCATAAAGAAGAATGAAATGTTTTTCATAGCAACTTGGATGGAACTGGAAACTATTATCCTAAGTGAAGTAAGTTACTCAGGAGTGGAAAAAGAAATTCCACACTTACTCACTCATAAGTAGAAGCTAAACAATGTGTATACACAGTTGCACAGAGTGGTATAATGAACTTAGAAGGCTCAGAAGAGGGGAGGCTAGGATGGCTGTGAAAGATCAAAAACTCTCAGGAATGGCCCACATCACTAAGTCTCAAAACTGCATATGCTGACATGGATGTGGAGAGAAAGGAACACTATACTGCTTGTGGGACTGCAAACTAATCAACTTTTTGGAAGGAAGTATGGAGAATACCCCCAATTACACCTCCCATTTGATCCTGCAATCCCATTACTGGGCATCTACTCAGAAGGAAAAAAATAATAATCATTTTATCATAAGGACATTTGCACTAGATTGTTTATTGCAGCTCAATTTACCATTGTCAAAATGTGTAAAACAACCTAAATGCCCACCAACTCAAGAGTAAATTAATAAGGTGTGGTACATGTATACCAAGGAAAAGAGATGGAGACTTTACATCTTTTGTATTAACCTGGATTGATGTGGACTGTGTTCTTCTTAGTAAAGCATCACAAGAATAGAGAAGCAAGAATCCAATGTACTCAATTTAATATGAAGGCAGTAAATGACCTAATATCGTGTTTTCCCCCAAAAAGGACCTACCCAAAAATAACCCCTAGCAGGATATCTATGCATTTGTTAAATATAAGCCCTACCCCGATAATAAGACTTAGTTATGGGCATGGCTTTGCAGCGTACCTGCATAGTCACCATGCATTTCTGCAGAGCAGTAAGGAAGACTGGAATACCTTTTATCTGCCACAGCTCCTTTCTTTGATCCATTTGCACCTGTGTGGGTGTGCTGTGTGGTCACAGGCATCCTATTGCACATTGTGTGAATGGCTAGGGGAAGGGCGTTCACGCATCACTAGTGCCAGCCCCACCAACAAGGTCTGCTCCCCCTGTCAGGTTCCAGCCATCCTATGCATGCTGAGGCTTCAGGTGGAGATGGAGACATAGAAACTGGAGATCTCCACAATGAGTCTCCTTAGTGAAATGAGGAGCAGGATGATCTGCTTTTTTTACCATATTGTGTGTCCCCAGGGGAAAGCAGGAAAGCTGTGGCTGCTATTTTACCCAGCACCAGTCCAGCAACAATCTTTGACCCTCTCTCACCCCACAGAAACACCAGTAAAGCTGCTGCTCCCCAGCCCCGACCAGCAACAGTCTGTGGGCCCACTCCTACAAACACCAGGAGATAGGGGGAAAGCTTCAGCAAGAAGTCTGCTACCTAGCCCAGAGAGATCATCCCAGCTCCACTGTGCAGATTGGACCCAGTGGTCACTGGATCCCAAATACGGTAAATAATTCAAGCCTTACACATCAGCTTTGCTGGCCTATCTCTACTTTTCCTGAGTAGCTGTACCCCCAGATAAGTTGAGTGCAAAAAAGAAAGAGCTATTCTGTTGAGTACAAGAAAGGAATTGTCAATGATTCCCAGGGCAAAAATCTTACAGCTTTTTGCAAAGAGAAGAAGTTGGATATCCAAATGGTCCGAAAATGGTGGGCAGGATACAATAACCTCAGTCTACATGTGGACAGAGGAAATGCTAAGAAGCGCAAGTGTGGTTTAGTTCAGCAACCTTTATTTCCTGAGCTGGAAAACATAATCTGTGAATGGATTGCTGACAGGAGAGCAAAGGCTTTGGTTGTGCACAGGGCTGACATTCAAGCATTTGCCCTTGCAATGGCACCACAGTTCGAAATATCCCCAAAATGCAAAGCATCACAACACTGGCTCGATGGCTTCCTTCAGCAATATGAACTGTCTCTAAGAAAATCAACAACACTAAGTTGGAAGATGCAGAAGTTATTACGCAAACACTTGCATTCTAGTCCTTTGTTGATGGCATCGACTTTACTAAATACCAACCTTGCAACATGACTGCTATGGATGAAACTTCAGTGTTTATGGGTCAAGTAGCCCAAACAACAATTGAACAGAGAGGAGTCTCCTCAATCCCCATTGCCCCCACTGGTCACAAAAGTTCACATGTTACCTGTATTTTCGCCATGTGTCTGGATGGAAAGAAAGCTACACCTCTTATCATCACTAAAGGCAAGAAAGATAAGATTGAACGCGTTTCCAGCATTTATGTTCTTCAAACAGAGAAAGCCTGGAGCACACAAGCAATTATAAAGAAGTGGGTTGATTTAATGCTGCCACTTGCTTTGCGAGGTGGCCAAAGAGGTCTGCTAGTCTGGGATTCAGCCAGCACTCACTGTGCTAAAGACATGAAGAACTTCCTTGCAGAGAGAAAAATAGATCAAATAATGATTCCC
>CAUYQV010007233.1:0-23837 GCA_963574575.1 Galagoides demidoff
TTTTAAAACAATAACTGAGAAAATGACATGAAGGCTGTGTTGATCAGTTTGATGGAAGTATTTCAGATTGCATGTGAAAACCCCACACTGTACCCCAGAAGTGCATTAATGTACATAGTTACCATTCAATAAAAAAAATAAAAATAAAAATAAAAAAGAGAGGATACCTGAGAAGGGTGACATCTAGGAGAACAGGTCTTCTCAAGGAGACCACAAGGAAACACCTGCAAGGTCCTCTCCATGGTGACTCAGCTCTTAGGAATTTGTAAACTTAACTTCCTGGAACTTGGAAATTTCCAAGTTCTGTGAAATCGTGTAATCCTGTGGGGACTGGAATAGCATGTCTCACTTGATTCAAAGTGGCCAATGAAAAGGGTACCTATGGGTTGGAACTTTTTGACTGTCTATAAAAAGGGAAAGATAAGCCAGTCAGGGAGTGCGGCCATTTGGAATTCTTCTATGCCGTAAGCTCTGGCTGGTGAATAAAGCCCTTCCTCTTATAAACATGGTGTTTGGGTGCTCTTTCTCTCTACTGGGCCTTGTTTCCCTGCAACAGCGTTGTGGGCAGGTGTCAAGCTTTGGGTAACAGAATCAGACTGTTTAAGATTCTGGGAAAAAAACATTTCAGTGAATATACATAATTTATTATTTATAGGCAATTACTACTGGGAAACACACATCAATTTCACCGGATCGAAGGATATTTTCATGAAATGGGCTCTAATACCAACTAGTGTGTTGTCTCAGAGAAGTTATTTCCTCAGTTTCCCAAAATGTAATGTGAGAGAAAAGGAAAACTTTCACTTTGCCCCTCTGGAAGGTATGCTGAAAGATCAATTCACAATAAAGCAGATAAATAAGAGAAATTACAAATGTGTTTACTGTGCATACAAAGAGAATCACATGTGATTTTATCCTATATCCTAATGAGGACAGAAGTTCATATGCCCTTATTTTACTTTATTTTATTTATTTTTAGGCAAAGTCTCACTATGTCACCCTTGGTGGAGTGCTGTGGCATCACAGTTAACAGCAACTTTAAACTCTTGGGCTTAAGCAACTCTCTTGCCTCAGCCTCTGATGGGGAGTCCCAGGGAAACTTGTTCTTTTCCCCTAGGTTGGTTCACTGAAAAGATCAACTCACAGTTATAGTAGATTAATAAGATATATATATATATATATATAGGCAGTTTTTGGCTGGGGCCGGGTTTGAACCTGCCACTTCCAGCATATGGGGCTGGTGCCCTACTCCTTGAGCCACAGGCACCGCCCTAATAAGAGAAAGATTTATTTCCAAATACCATGCACATTGAGGGGGTGGGGGCACAAGAGTAATTTCCCAAAGGCCCAGTAATAGTGTCTTTTAAAGATGCCTTTTGGTGGGGGGAAGAAAATGGAAAGTATGGGTGTAGTAAGTGGCTGCTGGGGGTGCGGAATGGGTAGATGGATGGAGGGGAAACAGAGAGAGACAGGTATTGTGCTTCAAAAAGCCTTATCACAGGTCTATTAGCATGTGATAAGGAGTCTAGCAGCCCTCTAAGAGGAAGTCTTCCTTTAAAATTCCCTTATTATGAATAGCCTTTAATTCAAAGTAATCTTTATACCAAGGAATCCTATTCTGGGGTGAAATTTTCTTAGCTCCTTCATCTCTCAAGTAGCTGGGACTACAGGCACCAACCCCAATGCCCAGCTATTTTTTTTGTTGTAATTGTCATTGTTGTTTGGCAGGCCAGGCTGGATTTGAACCCACCAGCTCCGGTGTATGTGGCTGACACCCTTAGCCACTGAGCTATAGGTGCTGAGCCATAGTCCCTCATTTTAGAGAAAGGAGAGAAATAAGAAATACAGGTAATTCTTTTGACGAGCAATAAATGGTTACTAGGAAAGAAAAATAGATACTTAAGAGAATGAATGGATAAAGGCAACAGACTGACTTGTAAATGATTCTATTTGGAAATTCAATTAACCTGAGAGAAAGGTATTATTATCTTTAAAATAGGTTGGGCCAAGTCGGGTTCCATTCTTGATCATCTCCCCTGAAATATATGTGATAACAGGGAGGAGAAGAAAAGATAATTGTTTTCTTGTTGGGTTCATCTGGTTGTTATGATGCTGCTGACTTCTAAGGGACTTTAATTCATAATGTGCTTTATAGCATGGAGTCATATTTTTGGATGAAATTCCCTGAGCACCTTTAGTAACCTTAAAAGCTACTAATATGATAATAAAAATTAAATGTTAAATAAAGGAATAAAATATTAAAAGTACCACAAATAAGAGAAGTCTTGGGTTACTTTCTCTAAATGAATGTAAATATGAACAATATATTAGGTTGCAATTTCACACATGTGCACGCACACATACACTCCGCACGTGTGCACATATATACAAACGTTATTTTTTTTAAATGTGATTTTATTAAAAATAAATTATGAAAAGGCAAGGAATAGACTGGGAAAGACATTTATAATATGAAAATCTAGAAAGTACTTATTCCAACTACATACAAAGAGCTTCTTCAAATCATTAAGTACAAAAAAAATCTGACTTTAAAACTAACAAAGGTCCTAAGTAACTATTTCACTAAAAAATGATTTTCAAGCAGCTATTAAGTATATGAAGAAAAACTGGTCACTATTATTCACTAGGGAAATGAAAATTTAAAGTGAGATATTAATACATATCCACTGGATGACAAAAACTAAAAAAAAAACTAACAATACTAAGTGTTGGTTGTGTTATAGAGAAACTGGAATCCTTATACATTGCTAGTAAGAGTATGTATGTAGTATGTATTGATGAAGACATACTAGAAAATTGGTAATATATTCTACAGCTGATTACATGCCAACCCTGTGAAGTAGCATTTGTACTTGGAGATATTCCAAAAGAGTGGAGCGTGCATGTTCACCAAAGGGTATAAAAAGGATGTTACTGGAAGTTTTTGCCTGGAAATGGAAACACATCCAATATCCGTCTAGGAAACAACAGAATGACTACATCATACATTGAAATACTCCACCATAATACAAAGAATGCAAGATTGCTAAATGGAGCAAATAGATTGATCTCATAGACTAACAATGAGAAACTGAAGCTGAACATAAAACATCACTGCTTATCATGTATGATTCCATTTATATGAAGTTCAAGGATATACAAAACTGAGGACGAAGCTGCTTTGGGGGAAGTATGAGTTGTTGATTTAACGTAGGGATAAAGCAGAAAAGGAAGGTCAGGGAAGTCAGCTTGCAGCTGTTTCCACTCACACCTGACCCTGACCACCCCAAACAAGGAAGTCAAGCTGGCAACCTGGGATCACGCCAGAATGGATGAATTACCAAGCCAGATGCCTCACAAATTGCTCATGCGTGCCTTTCTGTGACAGCAGTTTCTGGTTAACCATTATGGCCCAACCTCAAGACAAAGCTATTTTCCAACACAGTTTAGAACATTTAGAAACAGTCCCATTACCTCATGAGAAGTTGCCCTCCTACTCAGGAAAGGACCCTTACTTTGTCTGTAGAGTAGGACCTGTTGTCTGTCTCTCTTAATAAACTTTCTGTCTCTATTGTTGGGGGCCTAAACCCTTCCCCCTCCTCCTACCCCTCCTCTTCTCCTAGAACAAAAGACCTACTTGGCCCCACCCCAAGAGTCCCATGAAAGGAACCTAACCCAACAGAACCTTTCAGCAAACTCTGGGTTCTTCCCTTCCTATGCCCAGTATAAATACAAGCCTCCGACCACCACTGATGCAGACACCATTTTTGCCCAAGTGGGTCTCTATCCTCTTTCATTAAACTTGGCCTAAACCTCTCCTTGTCTTGTCACTGGGGACACTGCCGAACCCCTTTCAAGCAGTTGGCTCACTCTTGAATTCTTTGTTGTTGTTGTTGTTACTTTAACACATATTAATTTAAAAAAAAATAAAGGAGAGAGGAAGTTTCTAATGTCATTCGGGATAACTATTTCCTGGTATGAAAAGACATTCTAAAATAATAACTTTCTAAAAAATGTACATCATGCAATCAGAGTTTTAAAAAGTTTCATTGAATGTTTCAAATCCCTGGGAACAAATCATGTAGTAACCATTTTGGTTGATTTTTGCCTCAATAACACAATATCGTGCAAGTTAACACAGAGGCAGGCTTTGCTGCAGAAAGAACTTAGGCCCAGAGCCAAAACCAGTTTCCAAGGAGAGCCCTCCCACCCCTCAGAAACAGGGCTGTCAGGAAAGAGCTAAAATGGCTCTGTGCATTTTTGTGCACATGAGGAAACTTCCAGGCCTTTGGAGTCTGTGGCAGCTGTGCACCCAGTGGCACAGCCCTGCAGAAGCCAAAGTCAGCTGGAGAACCAAGGGATGCATGTGTCTTTTTCTCCTAATTTTTTTTTTATTTTTTTTTTAAGAAGATAAATCTTATTTTTTTATTAATGCATTTCTGTATACATTGACGCAAACATGGGGTACATTGTGCTATTTCATATACAATTTGAAACACCTTCATCAAGCTGGTTAACATAACTTTCATGTCATTTGGTTAATCATTGTATCAACACACTTATATTCTAGTTCTAAAAAAGCTCACTTGTACCCTTGTTAGACAGATATATAGGTAATCTTTCCCATCACCCTCCCACCACAAACACATTATTCTTAGTAAAGCATCAGAAGAATGAAGAAGCAAGAATCTTATGTACCCAGTTCTGATATGAGGACAATAAATGACTCAGTACATGGTGGGGATAGGGACTCAGAAAAGCAGAGAAAGTGAAGGAGGAGGGGTTGGAGGTCCCAGGTGTGGTACACCTTTTGGAGTGGGACACAATTATAAGAGGGTCTTTATCTAACAAATACAATCAATGTAACATGGTTCTTTGTACATTCAATGACTCCCCAACAATAAAAATAAATAAATAAAGTTGGCAGAGTATTAAAAAAAAGGAAAACTTCTGGCATAATCAACCCCCAGAATAGAGTATCCTCCCCAATAAAGGGATCACGAGGTAGCTCTTGCAGAGGATTGCAGCTCTAAACATTTAATGGAAATGAAAGGCAACTAATTTAAAACATGGATGGTGAAAACAACAAAGGGAATTGAAGAGAAAGTGGAAAAAAAGAAATAGAAATTGGACAAAAGTTATGAAGAATATAGAAAAGTTAGGACAGAGCTTAAGGACTTAAAGGTATTAGTCAAGGAAATTAAATATGAAGTAAAAGGTGCCAAAAACAAATTAGACCACAGAGAAGAAAGACTCTCAGATCTAGAAAATAAAGCTCTTGAGGTAACCCAAGCAGTTAAAGAGCAGAAGAGAAAGAAAGCAGAATATTTACTCAACTATGGGATTTCACAAAACGTACAAATTATATAAATTCTTTTTTTTTTACAGTTTTTTGGCCAGAGTTGGGCTTAAACCCACCACCCCTGGCATATGGGGTTGGCACCCTACTCCTTGAGCCACAGGCTCTGCCCTATATAAATTCTTGAAGAGGAAAAACATTTCAAAGGAATGGAAGCCCTAAGGGAGGATATCATAAATGCAAACTTCCCAAGTATCATGAAGGATTCAAAGCAATACTTTTGATGGGATATTGAACCCCAATTTTCTCAACATAAACAGAACTTCTTTAGGACACATTGTCATGAAACTGTCCAAAGAAAAAATGAAAGAGCATATTCTGGAAGCAGATGGAAGAAAACACCAATTCACCTATAGTGGCAGATCCAACAGGGTAAGAGTAGACTTTTCTGATAAAAACTTTGAAGGCAGAAGAGAATGGTCATCTACCTTTAAACTTCTTTTTTTTTTTAAACAAAACAAATTTCAGCCCAGAATTCTGTATCCTGCTAAATAAACCTTCAAAATTAATGGAGAAATCAAATCTTTTACTCTTATGTGAACATTGAGGTAATTTTCCACAACAAGACCAGCTCTATAGGAAATAGATAGACCTATTTTCCACATTGACCATCAAAATGGACAACCAGCAAAGTAAACACCCACAAACTAATGTACAAAACCAGGCTTCCACAATGGCACAAAGGATTTAATTAAGCAATGGACCTTCACAAAATAACATGAATAGAACTCCACCACAATTATCAGTTCTCTCAATAAATATGAATGGCTTGAATTTCCCACTGAAGAGTCATAGCTGACAGATTGGATGAAAAAGCACAACTCATCCAAAATTCATTCATTGTCTCCAAGCAACACATCTAACATTGGAAAGCATAACAAGACTCAGATTAAAGGGTTAGAAAAAAATATTTCAGGGAAATAGAAACCAGAAGAAAGGAGGGGACACAATCTTACTTTAAGATACCAGTGGATTTAAGGCAACATAAGTTAAGAAATATGAAGATAGTCACTTCACATTGGTCAAGGAATCAATACATGAAAAGAACTTTTTAATTCTAAATATTTATACATCCAACTCAAATGCTCCCAGATTTGTGAAGCAGAATTTGATTGATCTGAGCAATATGATATCCTATAATGTCATAATACCTAGGTACTTTAAAGCCCCTCTGGTTGTATAGGACATGTCATTAAAACAGAAACTAAATAAAGATACAAAGGACTTAAACGTTACCCTAGAATAAATGAACTTAATAGACATATGCAGAGTGCATAATCCCAGAGGCAAGAAATATATGTTCTTCTTGTCATCCCACAGAGAATACTCCAAAACAGATCATATTCTGGGTCACAAATCAAATCTCAATAAAATCAAAATAATTAAAATTATAACATGTGTCTTCTCTGACCACAAGGCAATAAAGGTGTAACTCAATTCCAACAAGAATTTTTATTCACACACAACGGCATGGAAATTAAATGACCTCATATGGAATGTAACCAGGGTTAAGGAAGACAGAAGGAAGGAAATTATTAAATTTCTAAAACATAAGAATAATGAAGATACAAGCTAACAAAACCTGTGGGGAATTGCAAAAGAAGTCCTAAGATGAAAATTTATTACAGTAGATGCCTACATTAGAAAAATGGAAAGAGAGCACATCAACAACCTAAAGAATCATCTCAAAAAAAAGTAAAGTAAGAGCAATACAATTCCAAACACAGCAAAAGAAAAGAAAAAAAAATAAAAATAAATGAATGAAATTTAAAAAGATAATCATTCAGAAAATAAATGAAACAAAACATTCGTCCTTTGAAAAGACAAATAAAATAGATGAAACTTTGGCCAAATTAACTAGAAACAGAAAAGTATAATCTCTAAAAACTTCAGTCAGAAATGAAATAGGGAAAATAACAACAGATACTATGGAGATGTAAGAGATTATCTCTGACTACTACAAGAAACCCAATGCCCAGAAATTTGACAATGTGGAGCAAATGGACCAAAACCTGGAATCATACAATCTCTCTAGACATAAAAAGGAAGAAATAGATGTCTTGAACAAACAAATATCAAGCAGTGAGATTGAGGAAACATTAAAAATTCTTCCAACAAAAAGAAAAATCTCTAGAACAGATGGATGACATCATAATTCTATCAAACTTCTAAAGAGTTTGTATCTATACTGCAGAGCTTATTCCATGACATTGAGAAGAAAGGAACCTTCCCAAAAATGTTCTATGAAGTAAACATCACCCTGATACCAAAACTGTCAAAGGACCCAAATAAAAGGGAGAAATACAGACCATTTTCACTAATAAGTATTGATGACAAAATAATCAATATAATCTTAGTCAATAGATTAGAGCTACATATTAAAGAAATTTTACATCATGGTCAAGTAGGCTTCATCTGAGGTGTGCAAAGCTGGTTTAAGATACATAAATCCATAATGTAATTAACCACATAAATAGAAGCAAAAACAAAGACCATATAATACTCTCAATAAAGGAAGAAAAAGCATTTGATAAAATTCAGCATCATTTTCTAAAAAGAACACTTTAAAAAATAGGCATAGGTGATAGTAATGGAATTGCAGGACCAAATGGGATGTCTAATTTGAGTTCTTCGAGGATTGTTCCAAAGTGACTGTATTAGTTTGCAATCCCACCAACAGTGTAAAAGTGTCCCCCTTTCTCTACATACATGCCAGTATTTGCTACTTTGGAACTTTCTGATGTGGGAAGATTTAAACTGATTTAAGCAATCTACAACAAACTCACAGCTAATATCATACTGAAAGGAATGAAATTAGAGGATTTTCACTTACAGCTGGACTCGCACAAGGATGTCCACTACTGCCTCTACTATTGAACATAGTTCTGGAAGTTCTAGTCAATGAAATCAGGCAAGAGAAGGATGTTAAAGGCCTTTAAATGGGGGCAGAGCAGGTTGAACTATCACTCTTTGTTGATGATATGATTTTATCCTTAGAAAACCCCAGGGACTCAACTATAAGACATCTGGAAGTGAAAAAGAGATGCAGTAATGTCTTAGGATATAAAATAAATAACCACAAATCAGTAGCCTTTGTATATGGTAATGACAGCCAAGTTGAAAAGCCTATCAAAAACGCAATTCCCTTTGCAGTAGGTTCGAAGTAAATGAAATACCTAGAAATACCTAACAAAAGAGGTGAAGGAGACCTCTACAAAGAGAATTATTAAACCATAAGACAAAAATAGCAAAATACATTAACAAAAGGAGGCACATGCCATACTCTTGGGTGGGAAGAATAAACATTGTTAAAATGTCTGTACCACCCAAAGCAACCTACAGATTCAATGCAATCCCCATTTATATACCATAATCATACTTTGAGGAAGTAGAAAAATTGGTACTTCATTTCAAAATGGAACTAGAACAAAAACCATATAGCCAAGGCAATTCTTAGTCCTGAAATCAAAGCTAGATGAATCACTCTACCAGACCTCAGGTTATATTACATTAATATAACAAGGTCTGCAGTAATAGGGTATATTACAGTAATAAGTTACATTACAGTAATATAATTAAAAAACACAGTATTGGCGCATAAATATAGACACATACAAATGGAACTGAATAGAAGACCAAAAGAGAAAACGAGTCTGTTATAGTGATGAAATCTTTGATAAATTAAACAATCATACACTGGGGAAAATTATCCCTATTCATTGAATAATAAATAGTACTGAGTAAACTGAATATCCACATGTAAAAGACTAAAACTAACCCTCATTGTTCACCACTTACAAACATTGACTCAAGATGGATGAAAAAGTGTTTTGAAAAAACTCTTAACGCTGTAAGCCTTGGGAACAATTTTATGAAGAAGATTTCCATGGCAATTGCAACACCACCAAAAACAAACAAATTGGACTTAATTAAACTGAAATGCTTCTGTACAGATAAGGACACAATAATTAATGCAAAGAGACAAAATGGATAATGGGAAAATATAATTGCATAGTACAAATCTTGACAAAGGATCTAGAATCTACAGAGAACTTAAATTAATCAACAACAACACCAAAAAAAGAACAAACAAAAAATCCCATCTACCACTGGGCAGAAGACCTGAACAGAACCTTCTCTGAGGAAGACAGATAAATAGCCAACAAACATGAATAAATGCTCACAATTCTTAATCATTAGAGTAATCCTAATCAAAACCACCCTGATATATCACCTAATCCCAGTGAGATTGGTCCACATCACAAAGTTCAAATATAGCAAATACTGGCATATATGGAGAGAGAGGGGAACACTTTTATACTGCTGGGACTGCAAACTAATAAAACCACTTTGGAAAGAAGTATGGACAATACTCAAAGAACCCAAAGTAGATGTCACATTTGATTCTGCAATCCCATTACTAGGCATCTACTGAGAAAAAAAAAATATGTTATCACAAGGACATTTTCACTGGTCATTTATTACACCTCAAATTACAATGATCCAGAGTCCAAACCACCTAAATGCCGATGAACATGGAAATGGATTAACAAACTGTGGTATATGTAGACCATGGAGTACTATTCATCCATAAAAGAGATGGAGACTTTTTATTTTTTGCATTTACTTGGATGGAGCTGAAACAATTCTTTTTAGTAAAGTATGACAAGAATGGAAAAGCAAATATCCAATGTACTCAATACTGATATGAAGCCAGTTGATGATCTAATGCATGCCCACATAAGAGAAAAACTCAATTCAATTCACCTTGGGGGGAAAAGGAGAAGGGAGGAGGAGAGGAGATTTGTGTACTCTCACTTAATGGACACAATTTAAGGGTATTGGCACACCTTTTGGGTGCTGAACACAACTTCCAGAAGGAACCTACCTGACATATGCAAATATTGAAACCTACTTATTTGTAACCACACATTATCTTGAAATTAGAAAAATTAAAAAATAGAAAATAAATAAAATTATCTCTTTTAAAATCCCTCTCCTCAGAAAATTAAGAACCTTTTAAGAAAAGCAAGAATGTAAGCTTTAATGGGAATGCTTAAGATGAGCAGGAGTGTGAGACTTTACTATTTCCATAATTCCCTTTCCATCAATGGCTTATTGGTATTATTTAGTAAGTATAATTTCCAAAATAAAAATTGAATTTGCTATTCATGCATGTGTATGGCTTAATGTATGAAAAGGAACTATGGACGTGATCTTCCATTCCTCACAAGAAGACACTCTATCTTACTTAAATATCCTGCCCTTTTCTAAAAATTGTTAAGTCTCTTCTACATCACAATGCTTCCTGAATACTGTCTATGTTCTAGGATCACTAATAGTGTTACATGCTCATTTTCATTAATTTTTACTATCCTTATCTCTGTGCCTTTTTAAAAATCCATATGCTATATAGTATAAAACCATTTTCTCCCTTTCCACTTTCATTGATCATAGCATACAGTTGGTCAAGTTAGATTGTGTATTTTGTCTTATTTACCTAGTTTGCTTTGTTTTCTAGATTCTGTTTTTTTAATCTCAACTTTGGATTCAGACCATACCCCCAGTCACTTATGACTCCTTCCATTATATCTTTGGAAACATGTCTGCTTTTATCTCTGATTTTGAATTTTCTAAACTTTTTTCAACAGATTTGCTTCATAAGTCTCCTCATGATTTTGCTACCAACCAATGTTTTAAAACTTCTGTTGACTTGTTTATATGTCTGGACTGTGACTCCTAGTTCTAACCCTTGAAGTTTTAGGAACTACATGAAAATTTTAAATTCTCAGCTAGGTAAAAGATCCTGAAGAGTGCCAGAGGTGAGAGAGAATTAGTAGTAGGATGTGAAGAAGATGACCTGTTTTGCCACCAAAGGTTTGAGTGAATGCCTTTTGTCTTAGAACCACTTTGTGTTATCAGATTCACTAGTGAGGAGCCTATCTTAGTTGGAATGGAAGTTGACATTGTGTGTCATACAGGAGCATGTCAGAACTGATAGATGCCAATTCGTATTTTCCAAGGAAAATTATTTGCTATTTCCAACTCTTCAAATCCTGTTTTAAGCTTAAAGCATTATCTGAAAAGTTTTGTATGCCTTGGATCCAAAATTGTCTAGTAAGCACTTTCAGTGCCAAGCAATGATTAGTCTGTCAATTGCAGAGTATTTTCAGTAATGTTAAATACCCTCATTTCAAATTACTGCTCAGTTATATTAACTAGGATTTTATCTCTAATCAGCACATTTCACATCAAATAAATTTGCAAAGTCTTAGCATAAGACAAAACAATGTAAGGGTAAAATTAGTTTTATTTCTTTTTAAATCACTATATCATGCATTCTAATTTAATTAATGCATTAAGAAGTTTACCTAAGGGACATAGGAAGATGGTGAACTAGAGGGATCTTTCTGCTTGTCAGTCCTGGCATGGCAGGGCAAATGAAGAGAACCCAACCTTATCTATCCCAGAGAACTTACCTGCAATCATTGCTCTTGGAGCACAGTGAGGCAGTGGTGGACTGGCAGAGATAGTGGGTGATCTGGAGCTGTGGAGGTCTGATTCAATAGGCAAGTTCTTGGGAGCTTGTGGGGACGATCTGACTCCCTTACAGAGGTCTGGGGATGGGAGGAAATCCTTCTGCAGTTTTTTGATTTTGGGGGGGAACCTACCCATTGAGTGCAAAGCCTAAAAAAGTGTACAGCACACAGCTTTGAATAATGTGTGCAGTGGATTTACCATCATCTTGGTTGCTCATGGGGCACCCATATTGGGAAGGTCCAAGCTGACAGCTTTGGCTGCCATTGTGTGAAGGCCTATGGTAAGTCTGTACACAAGAGCCTAAAGCATGGCTGTATCTGTCCTACCTGCTGAGATTGGGCTTTCACTCTTGGGGTAAGCTGAGTGGCGTTTGCACCCCAGGAAATTGTTGTTAGGAGGCACAGTGAGACTTGCCTCCTAAGAATTGTGGAAAGCTTTAAGATCCCAACCCTGTGGGGGCTGCACACTGAGAAAAAAATCAGGTGCTCTCTGAAGACAAT
Source organism: Galagoides demidoff (assembly GCA_963574575.1). Classification (NCBI taxonomy): domain Eukaryota; kingdom Metazoa; phylum Chordata; class Mammalia; order Primates; family Galagidae; genus Galagoides; species Galagoides demidoff. The sequence goes on from CAUYQV010007233.1 coordinate 12,400, forward strand.
TAAGCCTTCCTCAGAACTCACAACCTATTCTACTTGGAAACTAGAGAGATGTGTGTTCTTCATCTCCTAAAATCACAGTACCATTTGGTGACCCAGCAATATATGGCAATATATACATTCGTATCTCTCTCTCTCTCTAAATATATATATATATATATGCATATATTGTAGAAGGGAAGAACTATTTTTTTTAGTATTTTAGTGGGTTTTTTTCTTTTCTTTGTTGCTAAGGTTGTTGTTGTTATTAGCAATTTGAGATTTTCTTCTGCTTTGTTTTGTTTTTGCTAACTTGTTTGGTTGGTTCTATTCTTAATTTCCATTTTTACTTTGATAAACAGCAAGGGCTCCTATATTTTTGGTGACTGTATTTCAGACTCATTTATTCTGTCACTCTATTTGACAGAATAGAGTTTTCCTGCTTTCTTTCTTTTGATAAAAACTTTCCTACTTTTCTCATGTTTCCCACATAAATAACCCATACAACAGCTAAGGTATCCTCTACTTTTTTTTTTGTTTTTTCATCTTTCTTTCTTTTATCCTCTTCCTTCTCTGTCCTTTATTTGATACACAACTGTGTTTTTAATTTTCCTTTTCTTTTCTTTTTTTTTTCTCTTTTCCCTGAGTGCTGGGATGGCACTGTATTGGCTTGGCTGGGAAGTCACAGAAGTGGTCTAGTTCAAGGAGGCCAAAAAATCATGGTCTAGGGAGTCCTTCTACATTTTTCATTGGGAAGACAGTATTGGAAAGTCCACTCTGATGAATTTTTCTTTATCTTTTTTTTTTCTTTCTTTCCTGGGTTTGATTTTTGTCTTTCCTTTCTCTTCCTATATTTGGCAAAGGTAGGGTCTGGCTTTCCACAGGCTAGTAAGGAGCTCATTATTTCAGGGAACCCACCCATCCCAGCCTCCTAAAATTCTTAAGTTTCAAATGTAGCCTTTGCACCATGCTGAACAATACCATTTATCCTGTTATTCTGATTCTCTTCTTGTACTCCTTCTCTATCGTTCATTAATTCATTTCATTCATCCAATGTCCTTTTGTTCTTTTGTCTTCAATTTTCTTCTTTGCTCTTATTTCTTTTTTTCCTCTTCTTTCCCCATCATCACTCTTTAACCTTTTCTTCCTTTTGGCCTCATACCAAGAGCACACTTAAACACCTAAGCTCTGAGAGAAGGTAATTTAAAGCAACGGAGGAAGTGAGGAAAAAAAGGAGGGCAAGGAGGTGAACAAGAAGAAAATACACATAAGGATTAACCAAAAGAAAAATTGTGGCAACATGAAGAAAACAAAACAGAGCAACTCCTCCAAAGGATCATGAACAGCTACTATACAGCACTTTGTGTATAAAGAATTTTTGAAATTGACAGAAAGTAAATTTAAAATATGAATGATGAAGACAATAAATGGAATGAATGAGGAGGTAGAAAAACAGACCCAAAAGATAGATGAGAGACATGAAGAATATAGAAGACTACAGCAGAGCTTAAGGAAATGAAGAAGACTATACTTGAATGTAAAGATACAGTAGAAAATTTCAAAAAATAGGTTGGATCATGGAGAAAAAAAGACTCTCAGAATTAGAGGATAAAGGTCTTGAATTAATCCAAGTTGTTAAAAATGTAGAAAAGAAGAGAGAGAAAGCATAACAGTTGCTAAGAGAACTCCGGGACTTCATAAAACATCCAAACATATGAATAATAGGGATCCCTGAAGGGGAAGAAGATCATACTAAAGGAATAGAAGTCCTAATGGAGACTATAATAAATGAAAACTTTCTAAGTTTCACTAAAGATTCTGACAGATTCCTTTTAGAGGGATATTGAACCTTGAGTCATTTCAACTCAAACAGAGCTTCTTCAAGACACATTGTAATGAACTTGTCCAAAGTCTAGACAGAAGAAAAAATTCTGTAAGAATCCATGAGTATGCACCAACTGACCTAATGGGGCAGAGACATGAGGGTAACCCCAGACTTCACAACTGAAACTTTCTAAGCCAGAAGAGAATAATCATACACCTTGAAATTTCTTAAACAAACTAATTTTCAGTCCAGAATTCTTTATCCTTCTAAAATAAGCTTCAAAATAAATGAAGAAATAAAATATGTTGAGAATATGTGAACAATGAGGAAATTTATCAAAGAATTCCAGCTCTACAAAGAATATTTAGACCTAGTTTCAACACTGATCATCACAATGGACAACCAGCAAGGTAAACACTCAGAAACTAAAGGTCAAATTTAGCTTCTACAATGGCACAAAGAATAAAATTATATAATGAACTTTCACAAAATAAGATGAATAGAACTCCACCATACTTATCAATTCTCCCAATAAATGTTAATGACAACATTAAATTTCCCACTAAAAAGTCACATGCTGGCAGATTGGATAAAAAAGCACAAGCCATCCATATAATGTCTTCAGGAAATGCAACTAACCTTGAAGGACAAAAGAAGACTCAGGGATAAAGGATGGAAAACGTATTTTGAGCAAATAGAAATCGGAAGAAAGGAGGAGTTGCAATCTTAGTTTCAGACACGGGTAGATTTAAAGCCACTAATGTTAAGAAAAGCAAAGATGGTCACTTCCTACTGGTAAAGGGAACAATACAACGAGAGGACATATCACTTCTAAAGATTTATGAACTCATATTAAATAATACCAGATTTTTTAAACAGACTTTGATTGGTATGAGCAATATGATACCCATAATAACCAGGGACTTTAACACCCCTCTTGCAGAACTGAACAGATCCTGTAAACTAAACAAATATCCAAAGGAATTAAATGTGACCCTAAAAAAAATGAGTTTAATAGACATATGCAGAACATACCATCCCAAAGCTAAAGAATATACATTTTTTCTCATTAGCCCCTGGAAAATAGTCCAAAATGGATCATATCCTAGGATACAAATCAAAACTCAACAAATTAAAAAGAATAGAAATTGTACCTTGCATATTCTCAAACCACAAGGGAATAAAGGTGGAAATCAACTCCAACAAAAACGTTAATCCCCACATGAAGGCATGGAATTTTTTTTTTTAATTTTTAGAGACAGAGTCTCACTTTGTCACCCTCAGTTGAGTGCTATGATGTCACAGCTCAAAGTAACCTCCAGTTTTTGGGCTAAGGAGAATCTCTTGTCTCAGTCTCCAAAGTAGCTGGGACTACAGATGCCTGCCAAAATGCCTGGCTATTTTTTTGTTGAAGTTTGGCCAGGGCTGGGTTCAAACCCTCCACCCTCAGTATATGGGGCCAGCATCCTACTCACTTAGCTACAAATGCCACCCCAAAGGCATGGAAATTAAACAATGTTGTTTTGTAAGATAGTTGGTTCATAGAATGTGCTGGGAAGTATGCCTTCTTTTTCTATGTTTTGGAAGAGGTTAAGTAATATGGGTACTAGTTCCTCTTTAAAGGTTTGGTAATTCTAATGTGAAGCCGTCTGGTCCCAGGCTTTTCTTCTTGGTAAGATTTTGTATAGCTGATGCTATTTCATAACTTGATATAGGCCTGTTCAACATTTCCACTTCTTCCTGGCTAAGTCTAGGAAGATGACATGATTCCAAGTGTTGGTCAATTTCCTTCAGATTTTCATATTTCTGAGAATAGAGTTTTTTGTAATATTCATTCAGTATTTTTTGAATTTCTGTGAAGTCTGTGGTTATCTCATCTCTTTCATTTCTGACTGATGAAATTAGACTTTACTCTTTTATTTGTGGTTAGGTTAGCCAAAGGTCTATATATTTTATTGACCTTTTCAAAAAAAAAAAAACCTTTTGATTGATTTTCCTATTGTATAATTCTTTTCTTTTCAATTTCATTTAATTCTGCTCTAATTTTGGTTATTTCTTTTCTTATGCTCAGTTTGGGGTTGGAATATTCTTCCTTTTCTGGTTGCTTGAGCTGTCCTATTAAGTTATTGATTTCTTCTCTGTCCTTTCTTGCAATTGAATTGAAAGAAGGCTTGAAATACTATAAATTTCCCTTTTAGGACTGCCTTTGCAGTATCCAAGAAGTTCTGGTAGTTCATGTCTTCATTAGCATTTTGCTCCAAAAATTTGGTAATTTTTTCTTAATCTCATCTATGACCCAGCTATCATTTAGCATAAGATTATTTAGTTTCCATGTCTTCGTGTGAGTTTTCAGATTCCTGTTGGTACTGAGTTCAACTTTTATTTCATCATGGTCTGAGAAGATATAAGTAATAATATCTATTATTTTAAATTTGCTGAGGTTAGCCTTGTGACCTAAGATGTGATCAATTTTGGAGGATGTTCCATGCACTGATGAGAAGAACGTGTGTTCAGTTTTGTTAGGATGAAATGTTCTGTATATGTCTGTTAAATTCAATTGTTGTACAGTTAATTTTAAGTCTAAAATTTCTTTGCTTAGTTTCTTCTCGGAGGATTTATCCAACACAGCAAAAAGGGTGTTAAAATCTGACTATTATAGTGCTAAAGGAAATCAAGTTGCTCATTTCAGTTATACTCTCTCTTGTAAATTGAGGAGCAATTCTGGTTGGAGGCATTAAATATTAATAGTTGAAATCACATCATGTTGAGTGTTTCTCTTAACAAATATGAAAAGACCCAACAAGAAAAGAAAATTATAGACCAATATCTCTAATGAATATTGTTGCAAAAATATTCATTTCAATAAGATGCTAGCAAACAGAATCCAGCAACACATCAAACACATTATACAGCACAAAGAAGTGGCTTTTATCCCAGACTCTCAATGCAGATTCAATATACATAAATCTATAAATATAATACATCACGTAAACAAATTAAAAATCAAAGACCATATTGTTCTCTCAATTGATGCTGAAAAAGCTTTTGAAAATATCCAGCATCCTCTTATGGTCTGGACACTTAAGAAAATAGGTATAGAATGGACATTTCTGAAATTTGTAGAGGTCGTCTACAGCAAACCTACAGCCAATATTATATTGATTAGAGCAAAATTGAAAACATTTCCACTCAGATCAGGAACCAGGCAATGTTGCCTACTATCTCCACTGCTTTTTAACGTTGTAATGGAAGTCTCAGCTATTGCAATTAGGCAAGAGAAGGCAATCACAGGTATCTCTATAGGGTCAGAGGAGATCAAACTTTCACTTTTCACAGATGGTATGATTGTATACCTAGAAAACCTCAGGGACTCAACCACAAAACTCTTCAAAGTGATCAAGGAATACATCAGCATCTCAGGCTACAATCAATACTCACAAATCAGTAACATTAATACATACCAACAATAGTTGAGCTGAAAAAAGTCATGGACTCTATTCACTTTACAGTAGTGCCAAAGAAATTGAAATATCTGGGAGTGTACCTAACAAAGGACATGAAATATCTCTATAAAGAGAACTATGAAACCCTGAGAAAATAAATAGCTGAAGATGTCAACAAATGGAAAAACATACCATGCTCATGGCTGGGAATAATCAACATTGTTAAATGTTCATATTACCCAAAGCAATCAGATTTAATGCAATCCCCATTAAAGCACCTCTGTCATCCTTTAAAGATCTGGAAAAACTAGTACTTCATTTTATATGGAAAAATAAAAACTTTGACTAGCCAAGACATTGCTCAGAAATAAAAACCAATCATATGTAATCATGCTACCAGACTTCAGACTGTACTATAAATCTATACTGATCAAACCAGCATGGCATTGTCACAAAAATAGAGAGGTAGATATACACGGAACAGTTATACGTGGATATGTATGTAACAGAACTGAGAACCAAGAGATCAATCTTGATTACTTATCTACAGATACTTGTCATCATTTGATGTTTGATAAACCTATCAAAAACTTAAATTGGGAGAAACACTCTCTATTTAACAAATCATGCTGTATGAGTTGGCTGGCAACTTGTAGTAGACTGAAACTGGACATATGCCTTTCACCTGTAACAAAGATTGACTCTCACTGGATAAAAGACTTAAATATAAGACATGAAACCATAAAGATTCTTGGAAAGAGTGCAGGGGAAACACTTGAAGAATTTGGCCTGGGAGAAAACTTTATGAGGAGGACCCCCAGGGCAATAACAATAATACATTACTAGGATCTATTCAAACTAAAAAGTTTCTGCACTGCCAAGAACATAGTAAGTAAAGCAAGTAGACTGCCTTCAGAATGGGAGAGGACATTTGCAGGTTACATTTCCATCGAAGGTCTGATAACAAGAATCCACAGAGAATTCAAACTTATTAATAAGAAAAGAACAAATGATCACATTTCATTATGGGCAAGAGACTTGAACAGAAACTTCTCTGAGGAAGACAGGCACATGGTCAAAGACAGATGAAAAAATGCTCATCATCTTTAATCATCAGAGAAATGCAAATCAAAACCACTTTGACATACCATCTAACTCCAGTAAGAGTAGCCCACATAACAAAATCCCAAAACTACAGATGTTGGTGTGGATGTGGAGAAAAGAGAACTCTTCTCCACTGCTGGTGGGAATGCAAACTAATACTTTCCTTTTGGAAAGAAGTATGGAGAACACTCAGGGATCTAAAAATTGACCTGCCAGTGGATCCTGCAATTCCTCTACTTAGGAGTATTTCCAAAAGGCCAAAAATCACTTTTCAAAAAAGATATTTTCTCCAGATTATTCATTGCAGCTCAATTCATAATTGTCAAGTCATGGAAGAAGCCCAAGTGCCCATTGACCCATGAATGGATTAATAAATAGTTTTATATATAATAAATTGTTTTATATATATATATATATATATATACACACACCATGGAAAACTATGCAGCCTTAAAGAGGGATAGAGCCTTTACATTTTTTATGTTTACATGGAAGGACCTGGAACATATTCTCCTGAGCAAAGTATCTCAAGAATGGAGTAAAAGTATCTAATGTACTCAGTACTTCTATGAAACCAACTTATATTTATTCACATTTTCGTATGAAAGATATAAGAGAACTATAGCCCAAGTTGATGGTGAAAAATGGAGTGGGAAGGGTGAGGAGGGGAGAGGTTTGATAGACAGAGGGTAAAAGGCAGGACCACACCTTTGGAGCATATTATAAGGGTACAAGTCAAATCTGTCAAGTGTAGAACATAAATATCTTAATATGATAATCAAGTAAATGAGCTGAAAGCTATGTTGATTGGTTTAATGTAACCATGCCAGACTGTATAAAAACATCAACACATTGTACCCCACATATGCATAAATGTATTCATGATTTATGTGCATATGACTTAATAAAAAAATAAAGATGGTTGGGTCCAGGAAGAGATAAAGAATGAAATTGTTAAATTCCTCAAAGATAACAGCAATAACGTTATAAGTTACCAAAACCTTTGGTATACAGTAAAAGCCGTCTTAAGATGGAAATACATTGCATTACATGGCAACATTGAAAAACAGAAAGAGAGCACATCACATCAACAAACTCATGAATCTCTTATGGAAATATAAAAAGAAAAATAACCTAATCCCAAATTCAGCAGAAGAAAATAAATAACCAAAATTAAACCAGAGATTAATAAAATTTAAAGTAGAAGAATCATTCATAAAATTAATGAAACAAGAGCCAGATGGGGTGGCTCATGCCTATAATTCTAGCACTTTGGGAAGCCAAGGCAAATGGATTCCCCTGAGCTCACAGGTTGGAGATCAGCCTGAGGAAGAGCCAGACCTCATCTCTAAATGAGATTAGAGTGGGCATTAGGGTGGGTGCCTATAATCTTAGCTACTCAGGCGACTTGAGGCAAGAGAATCACTTGTGTCCCAGAGAAGGTTGCTGTGAGCTGTGATGACACAGCACTCTATTAAGGGTGAAAAGGTGAAACTCTGTCTAAAAAAAAGATAATAATAATTAATAAAACAGAAATTTTGTTCTTTTTTAATAAATAAATGAAATCAATACACTTTTGGCATATTGAGTAGAAATGGATAAGTAAAATCTCTTATAACCTTAATCAGAAATGATAACGGAGAAATAACAATAGATGTCACAGAGGTACAAAAGGTTACCTCTTAATATTACAAGAAAAGCTAAGCCTAGAAATTTGACAATGTGGATGATATGGATCAATACCTGGAATAACATTCTCTCCCTACACTTAACCAAGAAGAAATAGATCTCTTGAACAGACCAATTAAAATCATTAAGATTAGAGAAACAATAAAAAATATCCCAATAAAGACATGCACTAGTCCAAATGGCTTCACACCAGGATTCTACCAAACATTCACTGAAGAACTTATACTCATACTCCAGAAATTATCACAAAAAAATAGAGAAGGGAGGAATCTTCCCCAACATGCTGTATGATGCAAACACCACCCTGATACCAAACCCAGGAAAACAAACAGGGAGAACTACAGACCAATTTTACTTAAAAATATAAATGCAAAAATTCTCAAAACAATCTTAGATAATAAAATACAGCAGCACATCAAAAAAATATACATCATGATCAAGTAGGTTTCATCCCAGGGATGTAAGGCTGGTTTAACATAGGCATATCCATAAATGTAATTCACCATATCAACAGAAGCAAAAACAAAGATCCTATGATCCTTTCAATAGATGCAGTAAAAGCATTTGATAAAATTCAGCATCCTTTTATAAATAGAATAGCTAAGAATATAAACACAGGGGGCACATTTCTAAAACTGATTTACTCAACAACAAGCCTCCTGGAAGTCACAAAAAACACAGTAATGTCTCAGGATATAAACCAATGAGCACAAGTCAGTAGTTTTGGTATGTGCCAATAACAGCCAAGATGAGAAGCTAATCATAGACACAACCCCCTCAAACATAGCTTCATAGAAAATGAAATACATAGCAATATACCTGACAAAAGAGGTCAAGGAACTATATAAAGAAAATTGTGTTATCCTAAGAAAAGAAATAGCAGAAGATATTAACAAATGGAAGATCATATCATGTTTATAGCTGGGAAGAATCAATATTGTTAAAATGCCTATACTTCCAGGTGATGCCTGTGGCACAAAGGAGTAGGGCACTAACCCCATATGCTAGAAGTGGTGGGTTCAAACTCAGCCCTGGCCAAAAATTATAAACAAACAAACATACAAAATATCTCTATACTTCCCAAAGCAATCTACAAATTCGATGCCATCCCTATTAAAATACCAACATTGAACTTTCATGGATTTTAAAAAATAATTTTTCATTTGGTATGGAACCAGAAAAAACCCATATAGGTATGAAAGTTTTTAGTAACAACAAAAAAGCTAGGGGCATCAGCCTAGTTTTGTAGGCTGTACTACAAGGCCATATTGGTCAAAAAAGCATGGTACTGATGGAAAAATAGAGACATATACATTCAGAATTGAAAAGAAAACCAGGGGGGGGCGGAGCCAAGATGGCGGACTGCAGCCAGCTTTTTACAGAAGCTCCAGTCCAGAAGGAGGCTGAAAGGGCAGAAGTTTAACTAATTAGCTGCTGGTTTGGAGCAGAGCCAAGTGAGAAGATTGAGGAGCACACTTCAACCTTCCTGAGGCGAGCTGCGACCCCAAAAAGACAACCAAAAGGTACAGAATCCACTACCAAGCAGATGGGAGTCCCCTCCCCCACAACAAGGGCTCACAGTTTACTGCATGCAAACAAGCGAGCAGAGTTCAAACTTTCTCCCACTCTATCCCACAGGAGAAACCCCCTAAAAACTGGACCTCCTACCCCTGCTGGCGTGCCACTGCACCCTCCGGCCAGGTACAAAACTGGAAAACTGTATAAATCTGTATATATTCCCCACTTGCAACATTGAACTCTGAATCCCCACCTACCCACTCCGAGATCCGGAGGTTTATTACCTATGGAGTTCTGATTCCTGGGGTTCTCCTTGGGAGAGGTGGAGGGGTGAGGGGCTGGTGCTGTTCTGTGCTGACTGTGCTGAGGGCTTGGGGAACGGAGATCAGCTCAGGGCCGCCAGGTCAGCAGCGGTGGAGTCCTGAGTGGCGGGCTGACGCCATTGACCCATCCCAGCCCCACCCCCTTGGGAATCAGACAGCGACCACAGGCAGGGCGCACATAACTTTCTTGGGTGGAGTGCCAGCCCTCAGGGGGTGAATGCGGCTGAGACAAAGGTAGTGGTCGGGCAAAGGCTAGAATTGATGCCTGAGTGTAAAGCTGAGGAGAGATCTAGCCGGACAGAAGCCTAATTTAAACACACAAGGCCCCCCTGCCGAACTCAGATTTCTGGCTGATTTTGCCAGGTAAACCCCGGGAGCACTGGCCTACTGGAGTGAATAGGGCCACAGACCTGGGGGATTGCGAGTGACTGGCTACAAGGTGGGGAAGGAGGTATTGGACTTCCCACACAAACCCATTTGCCAGGTGGGTCCCTTTGCCCTCGCACAGCACTGAAGCAAGTTATATCTGAACTGCAAGCAGACTCCTCTTGTCTAGCTCCCAGAGACATTTGAACTCTTCCACCTAAAACGGGTGCTGACTGGGACAACTGACTTGGACCCCTCAAACCTGGTAGACAACCCAGGGACTATTCAAAGGGGCACCCCAGGTGTATGGTTGAGGGAAGGTTTGAACTATATAAAACTGGATATATTCCCCACCTGCCATTGAACTCTGAGGAGTTCCCACCCACTCACTCTGAGGCTTGGAGGTACGGAGTCCAGATTCTTGGGTGTCTCCTTGGGAGAAGTGGAGGGGGAAGGGGCTGGTGCTGTTCTGTGCTGACTGTGGTACAGGCATGAGGAGAAGAGAATCAGCTCAGGGGACGCCAGGTCAGAAACGGTGGAATCCTGAGCGGCAGGCTAATGCCATTGGCGGCAGGCAGATGTCACTGACGCCATTCCAGCCCCAGCCCCTTGGGTTTTGGGCCAGCACACATAACTTTCTTGGGTGCAGCACCAGCCCTCAGGCGGCTAGTGCGGCTGAGACAAAGGCAGTGGGCGGGCAGAGGCTAGAATTGACACCTGAGTGTAAAGGTGAATGCAACCTCTGATTTAGAGAGAAATCTAGCTGGACAGAAACCTAATTTAAATACGCAAGACCCCCCTGCTGAACTCAGATTTCTGGCTGATTTTGCCAGGTAAACCTTGGGAGCAGTGGCCTACTGGAGTGAATAGGGTCACGGACCTGGGAGATCACGAGTGACTGGGTGTAAGGTGGGAAAGGAGGTATTAACCTTCCCAGACTAACCCAGTTGCCGAGTGGGTCCCTTTGCCCTCACGGAGCCAGGCGGGCCCCAGAACTGCTTGCTAGAGTTGCACACCTCACGAGCAGCAGGCTCCTGCTCTGGACAGGCCCAAAACCGCTCGCTATTGCCGCAAGTGTCCTGCAGTCAGAGGCTGAGGCATCCTCCATTCCAGGCAGACCCAAAACAGCTTGCGAGAGACACACACACCCCATGGGGGCCAGGGAAGGTGTTCCCTGCTCCAGGCTCCCAAGCT